>VVHJ01027084.1:0-17422 GCA_015107715.1 Tylochromis polylepis
ACACAGCAGGGTGAGGGTACGACGCGACACTGACCTGAAGGAGACATGGACATAAATACACAGAAGGATCATGAGGGAAGTGAGAACACACGGGGAGCACAGCTGACATGAATAATGATAACGAGACAGGGGAAAAGCAGACACAACATGAGGCACACTGACAGGAGACTACCAAAGTAAAACAGGAAGTACACAAGGGTGCAGACACAGAGGGCAAGGACACGGGGGAAAATTAACTAAACAAATACTAAACACTGGGTCACAGACCCAGTACCATGACAGAAAGACCACAGAAGATAACTACACAGGACGATCACAGAAATATTTCTGTGGTTAAAAAACCAACAACTTGACAACATCTAAGTCAAGAAAAATCTGGAGTTGGTAGGCATATCATTGTCAAAGTCTACAATTAACAGATATCTTCATGAAGTACTGAGGGTTTACAACAAGGTGCAAGCTGTTGTTTAAACTCAAGAGCAGAAAGACCAGATTAGATTTT
This sequence comes from Tylochromis polylepis, assembly GCA_015107715.1. Lineage (NCBI taxonomy): Eukaryota > Metazoa > Chordata > Actinopteri > Cichliformes > Cichlidae > Tylochromis > Tylochromis polylepis. The sequence continues at coordinate 503 of VVHJ01027084.1, forward strand.
GCCAGAAAATATCTATTTAAAAAAATGCCTACTCAGTTCTGGAAACAAATCTTTGGACAAATGAAACCAAGATGAACTTGAAGCGTATGGCGAGGGAGAGACCGCTCATATTCCGAAGCATAACAAATGATCTGTGAGACATGTTGGAGGCAGTGTCATAGCATACGAATCTATGGCTGCCAGTGTAACTGGGTCACTAGCATTTACTGATGAAGTGACTGCAAGAGTTTCTTAGGCCAAAGAAATGGGATATTCTTCAATGCCCAAGTCAGTCACCTGATCTCAATCCAGCAGAGCATGCTTTATAATTACTGAAGTCAAAAACTGAAGGCAGAGAGACCAAAAAGCAAAAAGCAAGCAACTGAAAGCAGCAGCAATAAGGGCCTGGCAGATCTCAAGGAAGGAAACCTAGCATTTAGTGATGTTCATGGCTTCTAGACTTCAGGCTGTTATTGACTACAGAGGATTTTCATCCAAGTTTTAAAAGCAGTTCTTATGTTTAAAATTGTACTACTTTATCCACTTAATTTTAAGACTCTGAAAATGGGGTACTTTGTATAAAAATGACTGTAATTCCTAAGCAGTTAATGCACATTTTTTGGTAAACCACTTGAATGAAAGTCTGCACATCAATGACATCTTGATTATTTAATTTAAACTGCACTGTGGTGGTGTACAGAGGCAAAACTACAAAAAAATTGTGTCTTTGTCGTTCAAATCATGGATCTCAACGTGGGTGAATGGAGCTCTACTGGGTCTCAGCTAGACAACAAAGGTGACTGGGCCTTTGACATTAGAGCTGCCAAACTGTGGAAGCCTACAAATTCCCAGTGACTTATAATGGAAACTTTTTTTGTCTGTTAAATCTTTTCTTAACTCTTTCCCCACTAAAGACAACATTTGATGACCTTGCCTGTACCTTTAATGAAAGGTTTTGAAACCTTAATGACAGCATAAATCAATAAAGACTGGGTTTAACGACTGGGTTTTACCAAGGATAGCTGCAGAGGCAGAGACCACCCTCACTAACGTCTGTGGCAAACCCTGCCATTTAGTTCTGTAAGCAGGCCTGAAATATGACAGAAACCACTCAGTTCAGAAAAGAGCCTCGATTGTTACTCCTAGTATGCTTTCAAGGGGTAAAGAGGAATAAAACTTCCCTTTATTAACAGACTTTTATGAGAGTTTTTTAACCTTATTTTCACAATATTTGATTGTTCTTAGTATTTCTTAGTTTTTGAGGTGTTTTATAATTATCATGACTTTTTTTATATTTGCAATGTCTTTGTGTTAAGCACTTTCTAATTTATCCAAAGAAAAGTGCAATATTTAAAAGAAAAAAAGGTCTGTACTTATATTTGAAACTTGAGTAAAGTTCAGTAAAATCTTGCTGCTGTCTGATATTAAGAGTAAATCTGAGTCTAATTCACCCTGTTTTAACCAGACACTTACACAAACAAACATGGTTGCAAGTGAGCTTATTACACCGTAAAATGCAGTTGGCAGTGGTTAACTGGTTTAAACTGTAACCATGAGAGAAACTGAGGACTTTTAAAACTGAGGGTTTTTTTAAAATGTTGCAGTAGTTTTAGATTAATCTATAAAGACAGTGTAACCTTGTTATGTTTCTTCTTTCCCCTCCTTTATTCAGGCTGGTTTTGGCTATGGCCTGCCCATTTCCCGCTTGTACGCTAAGTATTTCCAGGGAGACCTGCAGCTCTACTCCATGGAGGGTTATGGCACATCAGCGGTCATATACTTGAAGGTGAGAACAGCTCCACCTTAACACATAATGTCAAAAAAATAACGTTGAAGGCCAAGTTGGTGCAAAGTTCTCATACTTACATGCTGTTAGCTGGATGTACTGGATAGGCTGAGTGGAGGCAGATGTAAAGTAACTATTTAACACAGAAATGTTGTTAGTATAATTTACAAGGTTATTTTTTGGAGAAAGAGGGATGTGGTTGTAAACAGGCTACTGAGTTCTAATTAGACACACATGGACCTCGGTAGGAGAGTGGGGTGGGCGGGGGTGTGGTTAGGCTCCAGTAATGAGTTCCCCTCCGTGCTGTATCACCAGGCCCTGTCTTCAGAGTCGGTGGAGAGACTTCCTGTTTTCAACAAGTCGGCCCTGCGGCATTACCAGTCCACCACAGAGGCCGATGACTGGTGCATGCCCAGCAAGGATCCAAAGAAACTCGGCAGGTATGAGACAAGCGGGTGATGGCAGACTGAGGAAGGAGAATGAGGATCATTAAGAAGAAGAGGGTACATGTTGGAGGAACCAAAATGCTTTCAGCGTGTTGCTGGACTTGGATTTTTTTCGTGGAGTCTTCTCTCCCCCTGAGAGAGGGGGGGAAAACAAAAGTTTATTGTTGGTATGAAGAAAGATAAATGCACCGCAGTAACAAACCTAAACCGTGATCCTGAATCTGATTTCAGACCAGCCGTCACCTAACATAAGCTCACCCCACAAAATGTGCTGCTAATGGAAATGGAACAATTAATAATCTCTTTTTTACCTCAGTGATTACACTCAGAAAAAAAAGTCATCCTTGTGTTTATGTAACATTAGTACATTCACAATCCAGACATTGTATTTGGTTTATTAAAATCACAAGTATCTTGTGCTTGTTTGTGCATTAGGTTAAACGTGTATCAGTGCTTTTTTTTGTTTTGTTTTTGTTAAAGGCCAGCTGGAGCCGACTGAAGTGTTTGTGTCTTTCAGCTGAACGGGGGCGCGTTCGCTGACTGCCACATAAACATGAAGGGAGCAAAGTCTGTTTCCAACGATCAGCTATAATTTGCAGCGCTGCTTCATTCACACAGCTTTCAGCATTTCTTTGTGAACAACAGCAACTGTGAAATTATTTTTGCTGTGATGCCATATTTGTGTAAGCACGTGTGTGTTGGAGGATTTTCAGTGTCACTAATTATGTACCTCGTGTCTTTATGCAAGCTGAAAGGAGTTTTAAAAGTCGACTCATGCAGAAGAATGAGTGGAAACATTTGAAGTCACGCCTGGTCAGATGGGTGAAAAATAGTTGTGAATGTTCCCTTTACAGTGATTTTAAAGTGTTAAAGTATATGTGAAGTTTAATGAGAAGTACAATTTCTGCAGGAAACTACTTTAGCTCCCTGTTATGTAACGCGTTGTAAGCCATCACCCTGTTATCTGTGCCTGACAGGATACGGTCAGTGTTGGAGGCACGTAGGAGCAACACAAAAAGATGAGAGAGGATATTATGTAAGATGTAAGCCATTAGGTGTCAGTCATACTTTTATATTCGATCTATTTAGTTTTAAGCCTGCAGAAATGTTTTGGGAACTTAATGTTGAGAAAATATTTTAACCTTTATGTGTTGTTTTCCCTTGAATTCATAGATGTGCAGTTTTCACTTTTTACTCTATAAGCGTCACTCAAAGGCCAAGTGTCTCTGTGCCGAGTATGTGGTTCACCACTAAGAGGACCAGTGAATGTAGAAAATAAAAAAACTCATGTCACCTCTCAGTGTATCATTTCTTCAGATCCACTGCATGCTTCTGCACTTTGTTGTTCATTTTAACATTTGTTGGAACAGAAATGAAACTGTTTACAGTCTGTAAACAGCTCCCATTTGTTACCGCTCTCTGTAAAGTCTCCCTTCTCTTTTTCCACAGCTTGTTTTAGGAAACTTTGCTGTTTGTAAGTCACCATAATAGACACGGTCCAGTGGCTTTCTGTGGCCACCTGCCAATAGACGCCGAGAACAGGCTGTCTTGTTTTGCAGCTTCGTCGGTGTGCCCACAAATGCGGCGCTCTTTTCTAGTTAGGTTTCTCTTTGTTTGTTTGTGTCATTCTGTTCTGTTTTACAATTTATTGGCATCGTGATACAAATACAGGATTATGCAAGGTCAATCTGAAAGATAAGAGAGAGTAAGCGTAAGTATAAGATCAATAAAAGCTGAAGACCTTTTCTCCAACGTAATCCTCACTGGTATATTTTTAGAATTAGGCCACTTGGGTCCTGGTCCTTCAGTCATCCTAACAATGTTCCCTCTACAGAATATGAACACATGCAAACCAGAGGGCTACATCAGACATGGCTACATGTGATCTTGGCATAGAAAGTTAAGAAGTACAAGTGAATACAAATACCGCAGCACTTGGTGTTTGCTTTGTTCCGTGTTCAACCGTGCAACATGCTGGGGCACGAGCTCGCCTGGATTTACCCTTTTACTGTTGACACTGTTTGTTTACTTATAAAGTTGACATGACAGTACTGAAAAGCCGCAGCAGACAAAGTGCAGCGCTTTGAGGCGCATAAAGAGATCGACTGTCTTGTTTAATTTTGAGACTTCACAGATGGAGTGGCTCAGGACCTGTCCATGTCGTAGCCCGGTGTCAGCTGGGATAATCTCCAGGCCCCCTTCCACTGAACTGGATATCCAGGTTTCAAGCTGCAAGTTATGGTAATGTTGGGTTGTCGAGTACAGACATCCCGACACGACCTATGGACTGCTGTAAGGTTCATAATGACTGTACCTTTCTATCTGCATTACTGGTGATAAACAATTTCTGCTCTTTTGTTCACGTTTCATTTATTTGCAACTGCAGTACTGAGCAGAAGCTCCCTTAGGCAAGCTGTCTTGTAATTTCTTTAAGCAGCTGTGGCGACCTCTTGTGGATGATGGAGCAGCCGCGGACTAGTTCTCCAGGCTTCTTGAAGGAAAATAAAAGCTCTTCTTTAGATGTTGGCCTTTTGTTCTGTTCTCTGTCAACATGATCCCACACTGTCTCAGTAATGTTGAGGTCTGGGCTCTGGGGAGGCCAATCCATGACCGATCTTGGCATACCGCAACCTTTTCTCACTGTTCCTTAAGAATAGCTTCTCGACAGCCACCCTTCAACTGAGTCCATTTCTGATGAGGTTTCTGGTCCAGTGTTGGCCTATTTCTTAAGGACATGACTTTCAGATAGTTTCAACTGCTGTTGCTAGATTTTTTTTTAAATTTTATTTTAGATGTGCCACTTCTGCTTTTGTCCTCGATTTGTCCAGTTTCTTTTCATTTTTAAGCACACAGTGCACTCCATGCCAGGATATACCAAGTTGCAAGTCAATATCTCTTACTATTTTAGGCTCAAAACCTTGACACAGTATTATATACACACTTTCAAGTACTGAAAGTGTGATTATCCAAACAATAAATATTTTATCCATGATTTTCTGAATATTTTAAAATGCCTTCTCCTTGCCTCACATATTAATTTTGTGCTAACACTTAGGAAATTAATTTTTGGTGTGTGTCTATAATGCATCATTAGAGACGACACAAAAATACCAAGTGCAAAGCTTTAATCTTAACGTTTCATTAGTTTGACAGTTCATTTATCTCCTCTGGCGTCTCCTCCAGTCTGCCTCAGTCTAATGACTTCTTTCCTCTGTTGTCTTTCTCCCTGTGACTCAGCATCTGGATGAAATAGACAGACATCATTACAGCATGCTGTTGTGACTGTGGTGAATGGACCGGGCCATGTTCTGTAAAGGATTAAAGGCAGACTTGAGATCTTTCAGAACAGTTTCCTCTAGGAGAGGATTTACCGTGCTCATTCTGATAAAACCTGACAAGAATATTAAGTTCTGCTTCTTCCTTTTTACAAAGTTATCTCTGATCTGAGGGCATCGGGTGCTTTCTTGTGCTGCCTTCACTGTGTTCCATTTTGTGGCTACAAGCAGTCCACTGGAAAAACAAGCACTTGTTTCGGAGGGCTTTGTCAAGTGTTTGTTCTGCTGAAAGTGGAACATGAGTTTCAGAGTGCGCATTAAGGCTGGTTGCCGGGTAGATTTGGAGCCTCCTCTCCATGTGCTGTCCATAGAGAGAGAAGCTGGTCAACACTGCACAAGTGGAAAATAGCTACAGCAAAGAGACTCACACTAAAGACTCTTTAGATGCTTCCTTCTGGGTGGCTCTCTATCACTTTAAATAATAAAGTAAATGCAAACATTTGCACATTTGTCGATTAAACATTTAAGGCTTCCTCAGTCATGTCCAACCTCAAACCACCTTCAGTTTTATGGTAAATCATGTCATAACAGTTCCACTCAAGCTTTTAGTGGTGACATTTCTTTCTGTAGAGGTTTTCAAAGACTAAACAGGGAGTGATGCTCTCACCACTCTAAAAATTCTTTCTTCTTGCTTTTCTGTTGTCATAACCTCAGATGTTAATGAAAGTGATCCAGAGCCTCTTACATCTCATTTCCAGTCATTTATTAGGTCATAACAAATATGACTTATAGATATCCCATTACCTCAGACTCCTCTGGGTGTTGGCTGAAACGAGATGCTGATAATCAAATTGTTTCTTTTTAGTTAAAGTTAATTTCAGACTCACAAGGCTAGTAAAGGTGGCAACATGGCAATATATCTAAAATGATCTCTCCTCGCATGATGTCACATTTTCGCTTCATTTTTTCAATATATTTTACATTTATTTCCTCGAAAATTGATATGGAGCATATTAACTACTGATAACTTCTTTCAGTGTGTTCAGAAGCTGTAGAAACCTTGGCTGTGTTATTTGCACCACTGATTCATCATGAAGCTGTCTGTGTTTTCAGGCTGCACCGTGTCACCACAGGCACTATTCAAAGCTCTGTCCTTCTAATTGGACACTTTCTCTTTATGCAGACAAAAATGTCCATCCACAGCTCTCATTTAACTTTCAAAAACACCCCCATAATTTGGTCCTTATGTGTGAAAAGACCAAATGGTTGTTATTTTTGAATGCAAGAAATTCTGAATATGGTAGTTTATTCTCATAATAACAACCTGACAGAGACAAGGCAACACTAAGAGTCATTTTGGTTGGGGAAAAAAAGAACTTATAAAGTAAGTTTTTCTGGTTTTTCATTATTTACAAGAAACAAAATTGCTGTAAGAATTTTCTCACAATATCCCTTTAACTGCCACACCAAGAAACAAGTAATGGAAAAAGCCTTATGTGCAGGTTGTTAATGGGATATTTTACAGGGAAGTTATTTTTTGGGCAGGCCACTAGCTCCACTATGAAGCCTTTAGATGTAGTATATCACTATGCCTTAAGATTCAGACTAGACACACCACTGCCATCTATATAACAAAAAACACCAGTGAGGAGGAATCAAGATCTTTTTTTTATTTGTTATTAAAGCTCTCTTAAAAAAGCTCTCCTCCGCCCCGTCAGCTGTCCTGGAATGTTAGCAGCTATTAACTAAAACACAGAAATGGCTCATCCTGCAGGCGCAAAAAAACCCACCTTTTTTAAAAATTCTTTTTCTGTGCTTTCTGAGGTTTTTAAATAAATAAAATGTTAATGATGATGATGTTTCATCTTGCTCCACTTTTCATTTCCACAGTCAGCGGAGAGGCACTTAATAGATGTTTCTATTCGGGTCATTAGGCCTCATTCTGCACATCAGAATGCCAGAGTCTCTATCAGTACAGTATCCCCTCAGGTTCCAGTAATAAATACTTCTTCATGGACAATGGCAGAGTCAGCTGTGCTACTCCCCTGTCACAGAAGCCGCCCAGGGCGGCTCTGATGGCACATCTGGAGAGGTGAAGCAGACTGCGAGGAGCGTCGGTGCAAACAGCAAACAGGGAGTCGTAGAAGTCTTTATGACGCTGAGGAGACAAAAAGAAACAGACACTTTTGTACAACTTCAATTAGAGGACACAGTCAGTCATATTCAGCTAATGTAAGCTGAATTTAAAGGGGCAATACATTCATTTAACAGTTGAGAGACAACATATGGCTTTGACACCTGCTCAGTGAATTTGTTCATGCATAAATATTTTATCTTTTTACATTATTTTCAGTTTTTACTATTTTTTTCCCAGGATTAAAGTTATGAATGGGATTAGTTACACAGGATTAAGTTTTTTCTTTTTAATTTCAGTCAGTGTGTATAATAACTAGTTTATCCCATTATAACAGTTCTTAGACTCTTGGTGTCTTCTTTTTTCATTTTATTTAAAGAAAGCACTCTTTATTAGCTCTACCTTGTAGCAGTCATCAGGAATAGCAGCTCTCCACTTCCTTGTGGGTTTTAAACCTCTATAGGAGTTAACCAAGATTTCTACTACTCTGGGGTAGTCGTGGCAGTTCTGGAACACCTGTGCAAAACATTACAGACGTTGTAGTTAAACAAATAGTTTAACATAGATTATTTCAGCACAAACCCACATCATCATCTTCTCTACCTTGTGGAACTGTGGGGGGTAAATCCGTGCTGCATTGTAGTTGAGCAGCAGCTGAAAACAGAGGTCTGGTATGGCCATAGGCCTGACATCCGTCACTTTGAGGATATACTGAATGGGGGAACAGCCATTGATGTCCATGGCTCGAGAATCTGCCCCAGCCTCCAGCAGCATCTTTATCAGGACGTGATCGCAGTTCCAGGCAGCCTTGTGAAGAGCCGTTTTGTGGTCCGCCTCCTGAATGTTGGGATCTGCAACAGAAATCAAATCTCAAACAGTGCAGTGGAAGTAAAGGGGGGGTTAAAGTCAAATTCAAGGAAACCTATCGAGAGCTTATTACCAGCTTGGTGGTCCAGCAGGAGGCGACAGACTAAATGATGGTCTTGGCTGTAGGTTTGCTCCTTAGTGTCAAAAGCCCAGAAGACTGCAGTCATCAGAGGAGTATCCTGCAAAGAGTTCACTGCATTCACAGATGCTCCATGAGCCAAAAAGAGAGCCACCAGCTCCGGGACACCGAATCTGGCTGCCGTGTGCAGAGGTGTGTCCTCTTCGTTGTTGTGGCTCGCCTTGTTGACTTTTGCACCTCCATGAGAGGAAAAAAACATTTTTTTGTTGTTTTAGGGGCTTTTGCAGCATATGTATTTGTACCTTTATCCTTGCCTTCTCACCTTTGAGGATAAGCTGCTTGGCACACTCTACAGACTCCCGAGTAATGCAGTAGTGCAGCGGCGTGTGTCCGCTCAGTGACAGGCTGTTGACCTTTGCCCCGTGAGCCAAAAGCAAGGCCACACAGTCTCCATTGGAGACCTCGCAGGCCACATGCAGAGGCGTCTTTCCATTGGGCATCCGATTGACAGCTGCGCCTTTCTGAAGGAGTACCAGCGCCGTCTCCACAGCATTGTACATCACACACACATGGATACCCATGGCCCAGGACTTTTCCAGTTTGTAGCCGGGTAGCCAGTATCCTAAAAGAGATCAGAAAAGTAGGAAGTAAATTTCAGCTACAGTAAAGTTTTTGTATTTTTAATTTTTCATAATTACAGCAGTTTCATCTAAGTGCTTTGTAATGTTTGAGTTACACACAGACTCCAGGATATAGACTGTTATTAAACTATGTGTAATAATCCATCCTATGTACTATATTGCTGTAGTCAGGTTTAGGTTCTATGGAAGTTTTGCACCACCTAGTGGTTAACTTACTGGACCACTTACCAACAACGAAGAAGTGTAAGAAATCTCATGATCTGCATTTATACTCAGTACACACACACACATACAAACACAGTTTTCCCGCACCTTGTTTGTACGAGGCGAGGACCATGCTGGGATCTTCCACCTCCAACACAATGTCAATGTCTAGTTTGCTGGTGTTTAAAATCTCAAGGACTTCCTGTGCGTTGTTTGTCTGCAAGGCCTCCAGGAACCGTTGCTTCAGCTGATTTTCAGCCAGTTTTCTGGGACTCAAATCCTCCATGAAATCTCTGTGCGAAGGGCCTAGTGCTGCCAAATCGGCTGGCCTAGATGCTAATATTGTCCATAAAGCATGGAGTATGTTGGAAACCAACGCACAAATGTTGATGATGAAGGATTCCAGCATACCAACCATTGCAACAACTCCACCAGCCCGGCCATAGGAGCTGCATGGAGAAGGAAGACAAAAATAAAGCAGGTGAAGAGGGGCAACAAGTGACAGCAGTGCGTCGTCAGAGGGAGAAAATAGTCCTGGGGAGAAATTAGGATGAATATAAATAGAAAGCATAGAGAGTGGGATGGGAAAGCTAGAGCTGGCTGACTCTAGACCAGTTAGTGTGCTGGGGGATGTCCAGTGACAGAAGGGCATCATACCTGTCTATCAGCAGACACGGTAAAAATAATCAGCTTTGTGACCCTGAGAGGAAAAAACAACTATAAATTTTGTGTGTGTGTGTCTGACTGAATAGGACACATGCAGAAGAAGAAAAAAGAAGAAGAAACAAAAGCAAACTGTGGACAGTGGCTGCACATTTTATTCAGTGTGACAGGTAGCTGCCCTTTCAAAGTTTTCAGAATGTGACAGCAAGGCAATGACAAAAAAAAGGAGGAGGAGAATAAGCACAGCTTTTTTTAAAAGTGAAAGCATGGCTAGCAGTTTGTGGCAAATATCTTTTTGCTATCTCTACATACATAAAAGACAAAACCTTCCAGACATGATTCATTTGTGTCTCTGCCCGCCGGGAGCACCGAGGTCTCATCTATACGATGGTTTCATCATGCCTGGCAAGATCGGTCAAGCACATAGAAAAGATCTGGAATCACCTTTTTAGCTCAGGCCTGACCTTTAAGCATCCTCAGCCCTCTGGCAAACTGCGAACCCACGTTGACACAATATAAAACAAGGCTTCTTTAGGACTCTTACAGCATATTGCTTTCAGTGTTTTACTATACATACAAAAGAGTCTGCTGACTGGTTTGTCAGGGTGTGTGTGTGTGTGTGTGTGTGAGTGTGTGTGTGTGTGTGTGGAGGGGTATTAACAAAAGGATTCAAGTGTTACAAAATATTTCATGAGAATACATCATGAGCAGTTTATTGGAGTAGCATGGGAGCAGCACTATGGTGGTATTAGAGGAAAAAACCACAAGCACAATGGGACTATACTACTGACTTTTTTCTCTCATTGCAATATTGACCTTTAAATCTTTCATTTGATAACAGCCATTTAAATTTAAATCACTTTCTGATCATGTTTTGGCAAAAGTAGGTAATCATACAATTCTGGATAAATAATTATTAAATGTTAATAATCCTCTTATTTTGTTATCATAAACAATAGTACATTGCTTCATTAAATACAGGAATAAATAAATAATAACACAATCTACTATCATTGATACCTGCATGGAAGAATGGGTAACCCCATCTATTCTTGTCAGCCTGTTAGCAGCACACCAGACAGGGTCATTAAGATAAAGATATCATCACAGCTGCCTGTATATCTCTCATGGTGGCTCTAGTGTCTCTACATTTAATGTAAACCTATAAAATAATTCCTGGGAATGATAAAGAAGCAACACAGGTAAAATGTCTCTCGGTGAGCTTCGAAATCTTAAAACAATAACCTAAATCATTCCAACAACGATGAACCAATTTTGGAATAAAGTCAAAAATATATTCTAGCTGTGAAGTACAATTCCAGTGTAACATCAAAGTTTTCGGTGAGATCATCTTTAAGGACAGTTTCTGCACTTTAGGTGTCGGAGAAAGCATCTTTATGGCAGCATTACAAAATGTTATTTTCAGGACATTCCAGAGAAATCTGCATGACAAGCTTGGTCATCGGCGATAATAAAATGACAGGATGGAGGACGTAGTTTAGTCTATTGTATGTGTCGTGACACTCACACAGAAGCGGGCAGAGTTTGGAAAAAATTCTACTAAGCTGGAATTTCTAAAGGCAGCGGCAGGTATTACTTTGTTACTGAGAGAATATAAAAAGAGGTCAAAAGCAGGTTACAAGGGCGAGTCAAAGCAACGTTATGCATTTAAGCAGGAAGTTTCATTTTTATCAACTTTTCTGTTTTTGTGGTTCGGGTTAGGTAAGTTACAAATTTAATAATTACACAGTACCTGAAATCTCTATTAGAACAAGTCCAGTCAGTTTAGTATGTCTTCATCATTCATACTTTACACGGCTTGAGTATGGTACATGTATATGATAAGGGGCACTGTAAGCCAGTACGCAGGTCAAATTTACAGTTGTTGCACTTCCAGTGTTCTTGCAAGAAATCGGAGCACTCGTTTCTCCCGGTGAATCTTTAATTTCCAGTTCACCTCCTTTAGGAAAGTTCCAGTGTTGCCTTATTCAGTAGTGAAAGTAAGCAGCATGGGGACACCCGGTGGTGGGAGATGAACACTGCCTCATATAATCCAACACAAAGATCTGAACTGTATGTGCTCATAAAAGCCATAAAGAGATTCCACTGATCTATAGATTTGAACAGGATATACATAAGTCTATTGAAATGGCACATCATCCACATCATCTATATCCTTATTTATCACTGTACATGTACATGGTCTCTATGTCTAAAGGTGCTATGATGTGTAAGAGAAGTCTCTGGAGATGATGTGGTAGGTGGATGAGATGGACTTTTCACAGGCGCACTCTGGATATGAATAAATAAAACCAATTTACAGCTATAAACAGCAAAACAGAATCCATAAACTCTGGCTAAGAACACAGGATGAGTGTAACATGAGGCAAATGAAGGGCACCATTCTGTTATCCAACTGATCATTTTGGTTTCATTTGGTTGGTGAAAAGGTCACTCAACAACAACTGACAGCTGGGTGTGGAGCTCCACCTTTCAGAACTACTGAACTACTGAGCGGGCGTCCCTCAGGGTTCGTTTGTGGGGCCTGCTGACGTTCTGTTCTGCGAGATGCTACTTGGTGTGGTGCTACAGTAAAGCGGGAGGTAATCTGAGGGCTCGTTTCACTCCGCCGCACTTTCTTTACGTGCATCTTTCTGCTGCTGCTCCAGCTCTCTCTTCCGCAGCTTCTCGCGCTGTTTCTCCATCTTTTCTTGGTTCCTCTTGGCCTTTTCCATCATAACTTTAAGGTCTTTGATCTTCTTCTTGATCAGCGTTCGATCCTGGGAAGAAGTGACTCCAAGAGCCTGAAACAAATTAGCAAATTTGTTTTTATATTTCTCTCATAAATATAATTATTCAGCTTTAATTTTTTAATCCTTTATATTTCTTTTGCCTGACTAGTTATGCTCATCTCACAAAACACTTTATTGTTAGGACTAATTGTATAGCTGCAGTCTTGTGAAAAACTAAGCACACCCTTGGAACTACTTTTAGCAGCAATAAATTGAAGTCATAGTTTTCTGAAAACATGTATCAGTCTCTCACATAATTGTGGAGAAATTTTCACCTACTCTTTATAGAGGTTTCATTTATACACGGCCCTCTTAAGGTCCTGCCACAGCATTTTAATTAGGTTGATATCTTTGAGGACTTTGACTGGGCCATTGTGATGCTTTAATTCGTTTCTTTTTCACCTGTCCTGCTAAAAATTTGCTGCTGTGCTTGGGATCATTGTTCTGTTCCTTTAGCTCTCAGACAGGTGGGCACACATTTGACTCTTGCATACTTTGCTATACAGAGGAGTTCATGGTTGACTCAATGAATAAAAGGTACCCAGGTGCTATCATCACAAAATAATGCTCCAGACCATTAAACTGCTATCTATCATTTCATCATCTATCATTTAAAAAAATTGTTATAGCTTAAATTTATTTTTTTACATTTGTTAGTACAACATTAATAGAATTAACTTAATTTTAAAAAAACAAAATAAATTGATCAAAATATGAAGAATTTTTAAAATAAGATTTAAAACCAAGAAATGTCCAGTTTGATGCATTTTACAAAGTCCAACACCTACCTACCAACTATAATTTATCTGTATTTGAAATGTAATTAAGATGCATTTAACAACAAAAAGGTTTCTGTTACCTTGAGCTCAGCGCTACTTAGCTGAAGCAGCTGTACTCCGTCTATATTTTTGGCAGTGAATTCTGGGATATGGTGTTCTAAGTTTAGGCCCATAAGCCAGTGGGCCACTTGCTGTGAAGTCCATTCAGTAATGCTGCGGTTCTGCCATTGGTACTGCTTTGAAAACTGCCCCTCGTCTAGCATCTGAACATACATGACAAGGAAAAGAAGTGCATACGATGAAAAACCTATCGGCTCTAGCATCAGTGCTTAATTTGGATCAATGATGGGCTCAAACTGAGTCAACAACATCAAAAATTCCACTGAGGCCTACATTCAGCATGTAGAAATATTTAAATTCTGTGGGCCATGAAGAGAAAAAAGATCCTTCCTCATGAAAGATGTGTAGCAATGAGACAGGCAAATGGTTTACCCACAACTCAACAGACACAGAGACATGCATGCATTAAAGTCTCACCTCATCATCTATCATATCCAGACTCTGAATGTTGCAGCATAGAAAACAACAGAAAATGATTGGGTAGTTAACAGAACAGAAATGAAAAGGCTACCTCTGCAGTAGCCTGGCAAACAAAAAAAAAGTTGTTTTTCTGCAATAAAAATAAGATAAGCTTTCGTGCAATAAAAAAAAGAAAAAAGAAAAACTTTCTGGATGTTTTCTATAAGATTACACGCTTTATGCATGGGCTGATTTGAATCAGCAAAAATAAATAAGCTTGTATTTATGGTTCGTGTTTGCATATTGAACTTCCACGAAGAAGTTTCAGGAACATTTAGTACCTCATCTGAGGACAGCACCAGCGTGTGTGAGCGTCCTGACATCTTGGCTTCACTGAGCAGACCGCTGATCTCCACTGAGCTGCTGCTGCTGGCACTCAGATCATCGCACAAAGTGGGTGCCTAAGAAATCAACAACACGTTCGTAAGACTTGTGGCGAGCCAACTGGCTCTGCGGCTGAATTTAGCTGATTAGTTGGAACGCTTCTCCGTTATCGATGTTTCTGTGCAGTGTTCTGTGAAGCCCAACACGATGTAGATGCTACAAATTTATTTAAGAATGATTTCTTAACCAGAGAGAGTGGACGAGAAGTGAATGAATCAAGAAAATGGAGGCTTTTCGTCCCAGAATGTAACTGGTGTGCTTCATCACACTATTAAAAAAAATCAAAGAAGATTATGTTTTCGGTGTTTGACAGGCTCAAAGAAAGAGTGTGTGCACATCTGTCTTTTTTTTTTAAAGATGCCTGAATAGGATGCAAACTATAAATGTGACTGAAAGTTAGAAATGATGAAGCTGGATGCTGTCTCTGTGTGAGAAACAGTCAGGATATTTTAGTGTTACAATTCAATCCGTGTAGACAAGCTGCTCCTGAGAAGTACAAACTAACAGGATGAGAAACGTGGACACAACACTGCCCTGCAGAAAAACTTTATTTCAACTAATAAACGTTCCTTTTTTTCGCTTGAAATACACAGATTTATAGTTTCGGTGATAAATGGCTGAGAGTGTAGAGCTTTGTCTTACACTCAATAACATACAGTAGCTTAACCCAGTCCTTTTAGTCTCAGTACCATCTGAGGTCAAAGTGAGACTAATCTCAGGCTTAGACTGTCAGCTTTCTGGGAGGACTCCTTACCTAAGAGCTCCACAAAAATATAATTAAGCATAAATTCTGCACTGATTTGTCTTCTTATATGCACTCTTCTTAAGCTGAGGGTCTCTTCAGAGTGAGAGAGGACTGAACTGGTGCAGGATCAAAAATAATCTCCTTTTTAATCCTATGGTAACCCCATCTGATATTACACAGGATTAGAAACAGTTTTCATGCAAGTTCCTACAACTTTAATCTTATTGTATCAGGATGAGGTTTAACTGATTTTATACACATTATGAAATTAACTCATTTACACTGTGATCAGATTTTTCTGCTAAAGTTTAGTTAACACCTATCAGATCATATGTTTGCTAAATGATTGTGTTTTTTTTTTGTAAGTGAGTTTGATTGACTGTTACACAATTAACTGGGCAATTATAATGCAATTATGCATTTCTATGGTTTTGGCAAGGTAATTCCCTTTTATATAAGCCCCAAATTACATCTTGGGGTTCCAAATTATTTCCATTTCAATTGTTTGAAGCGTTATTATTAAACATAAAGGAATACAATACCACATAATATGAATAGGAGAAGTGGGGCCATGTGAGTGAGGTCTGTTCAACAGAAACAACACAGTACATTAAAGCTACAAAGTGAATAGACCAAACAGTAACCTGCAGTGAAAAAAGCAGAACTTGTTATAAAGCACTACATGCATGGCAAGAAGACTTTTTTGAGTGCATGTATAACTGTGCACCACAGAGGGCAAAGCAGACTATTAATCAGAGAGAATCACTATTTGCCCAGTGAACCAATGACCAAACCTCACACACCTTGGCCTTGACGTTCTCTGGACTGTCCTCTGCGGATGGCTCTGTGGAGCTGAGAGACAGAAAGAGGTGCAGGGAGTTCCCGAATCAGCCATCATGAAGTAAAAATTTTAAATCCTGGTGTTTATCAGATAGCGACAAACAAGGAAAATGCAAACAGTAATACCTGTTTCCAGGTGAAGCTCTGGGATCTTTGTCCTTCACTTTGGTTTTCCTGAGGGAAACGAACAAAATGAACGATAAAGGAGAAAAGTGAGCAGTGGAGTCGAATAACATATGTGATGCAGTTTTTTTGTTCATGTGCTTTGTTAACTATGAACCTTTAGTAATTATTCATAAAAAATGACTTCCCTTACAAATCAGTTATGATAAAAATGCACACAATAAATGCTGTAAATACAGTGGGATGCAAAAGTTTGGGCAACCTTGTTAATAGTCATTATTTTCCTGTATAAATCGTTGGTTGTTACAATAAAAAAATGTCAGTTAAATACATCATATAGGAGACACACACAGTGATATTTGAGAAGTGAAATGAAGTTTATTGGATTTACAGAAAGTGTGCAATAATTGTTTAAACAAAATCAGGCAGGTGCATAAATTTGGGCACTGTTGTCATTTTATTGATTCCAAAACCTTTAGAACTAATTATTGGAACTCAAATTGGCTTGGTAAGCTCAGTGACCCCTGACCTACATACACAGGTGAATCCAATAATGAGAAAGAGTATTTAAGGGGGTCAATTGTAAGTTTCCCTCCTCTTTTAA
>VVHJ01027087.1:1129-39139 GCA_015107715.1 Tylochromis polylepis
CACTAGTGTTTTTTTTGTTTTTTTTATATAAAAAAAAAAAAAAATATATATATATATATATATATATATATATATATATATATATATATATATATATATATCACAAATCTTCACACACCCAATACAGTCTCATGGCAGTGAAATACTCATGACCTCTGTTGTTCATGTATTCATTCGTTGAGTCGATGCGTGTCTGTGTAGCTACAGAAAATGAATATTTTCGACTGTAAAGTGAGACACGCCCATATTGGAGAAGTTAGAGGAGATGCTGTTGTATTGAAGAGATTTGATCACGTCAAATATGACAGTTCTAGTCCTTCGCATGTGCATTTCATTATTAGTGAAATAACAATAACTTATAGCTACTGCATAGGTGGACACTGAGGAGAGAAAGACAGGGGGAGGCAGGTTGCGTGCGCACACCTCTGTGCGTCTCTGGCGTGCGCTGCAGCGAGAGCCAAACAGACTAAAGCGAAGCTGAAGTGTTGATTCTGAGACTCTTTCAGCTGATTCCTGTTTCTTATAAGACTTCTGCTACAGTCGGCCGTTCACGGCGGTTCAAAATGACGTCTAGGGCACCGGGAAATGACCGCTGCACACTCTCCAAGGCGCACGGGTGCGCACGCCAAAGATG
Source organism: Tylochromis polylepis (assembly GCA_015107715.1). Lineage (NCBI taxonomy): Eukaryota > Metazoa > Chordata > Actinopteri > Cichliformes > Cichlidae > Tylochromis > Tylochromis polylepis. The sequence goes on from VVHJ01027087.1 coordinate 1,764, forward strand.
CAGACAAATGCACACATGCAGCTTCTGACTCTCCCTCTGTGTTCTCTCGCTCAGACAGGCCACCTGTACCTGCACCTTGATTAGTAGAGCAAGTAGGAAAAAAGAAAAGGAGAGATGGAGAGAACCCGAAAGCCGATCCAGTTTTGTTCGGTAGCTCATGTTTGATGTGCATTTGTAATCTGGAGGAATGTCCACTCAGACGGGAACATTTCAGCAGCAGGGGTTCCAAAATAAAAATCACATAAACAAGAAAACAAGTCCAGCAATAGACAAAACAGCTGTAACAATGTCGCCACAGCTCGATGCTAAACCCACAATCACTTCATTTTCAGCAGCTTCCAAATAAATTCACAGACGGGATTTGTCATTCCTGCTTTTAGAAAAGCATATTCTCAGTAATATTCGCTCTTCTTGTACTACGAAGAAAAATCTGAAGGTTTGTGAGAGCAGGTAGGCCTGAAATACTCACTCTTCTACAGCTTTAATCTCCACTCACAAAGGATAGTACTTTTATAAAACACTCACCTGTTGATACGATCTTCTGCGTCCACACACTCCAAGACTTTCGGAACAAAATCCTGGTTCTTCATGAATGAAAATCTATCCTTTCGGCTCAACCATGGCTCCGTTCTTTCTCCCCCTCTCTACCCAACAAAGAAAAACCACTCTTCCCCTTCTTCTCTTATTTATAAATCTAAAAAATACACTATCCAAAAAGACAGAAAGTAGAATCCATCTAAAGGGTTAAAAGTGGGAAAATGGTACCTCCATTATGTGATGAAATTAATCTGGCACATATCCCTTTGCCTCCATCTTCACTAACACACTGTGGTGAAAAACTATGAGGCTCCAGAGGGGACCCCCTCAGCTCCTGCCCCCTCACTCCACGCCCAGAAACGCACCACTGTGGACGCAAAGAAAGAGAACACATTCAGCTTCTGTTTGCTGACCCGCTTACTTTTTGTAATACGCGCACAGGTGGATTAGGGTTTAAAATGTCAAATTAAACCCTTTTCTATATGTTGGCAATTCACTGAAAAGCAATTTTTAAAAGAAAGGAGTTTAGGAAAGAGGTCGTCTTTGTGTAGGTGGTCGCACACTGCCGCCTAGTGGAGAACATGGAAATCACATCTAGATTTTTCTGTTAAACAAAATCGCAGACTAACGAAAACTCAATGAAACCCAGATGTTTCTGACGTTTATTAACTTTTAGACGCCGATTAGACTTTTTCAAGGTCTTAAATAATTTTCCATCATCTCTACGTCTCTACTTTTTCACGTGTATATTTGAACTTCCATTGATGATGTATGTAACCAGCATTCACAACGACAGGCAATTTCTGTTCTACTTAATAAAACGTAAGAGCATTTCGACTCTTTCGATGTATCTCCTCAAAGTCAGTGGCGCTAGCTGGACTCTAACTATTTAGGCAATTCTGGTGGCAGGTTTCTTCGTCCCAGGCTCCATAGCTCAGGGGTTAGAGCACTGGTCTTGTAAACCAGGGGTCGCGAGTTCAAATCTCGCTGGGGCCTGTGAAACATTTTCTGTTTTCTTTGTTAGTTTGGTGTCGTGAACGCCTTCAAGCGATCCAACAATGTTTATTAAGTTCCCCCGAGCTCAGCGTTTTCTTTCATCTGATTAAAAGTGAGAAAGTGTAGCCTGATTTGCTGCTTACAAATGAGGCAATGTAAAGATTACAACCAGAGAAAGTTGTTGTTGTTGTGGTATTTATGCGTTTGTATAAATGTATTTGCTGCATGCAATTTAGTAAAGGTAGCCGTAGCATTTTATAACGCGCTAGCGAGCTAGCCAGCTAGCTAAATTCTGTTACGTTGGTCACTCCCCGGTATTTTCAAACGCTTCAGAGCTAACTGTAAAAGCTATACACGCTGTAAACGTAGTGTCGACACCGGCTCTGTGACATTAACGTAGATCCGGAACAGTTACAAAAAACAAAGACAAAATAAACATGCAACGAAATGGCACGTGTCCTGTCATATACAGGAGCGGTGCGAACGCTTGCAGAGCCCGGATAGCTCAGTCGGTAGAGCATCAGACTTTTAATCTGAGGGTCCAGGGTTCAAGTCCCTGTTCGGGCGTCAGAGTTTTTGCTTCTTCATCGTTTTTCGGTCTGTGACGTGTGTCCATGGAGTGCAGGGGTGAAACTACGCTTTGTTTGGAGTGGGGTTGTCCCCCCCCCCAGTAGTAACAAAATTCTTCATTTTTAATTATTTGCGAGCCCACCCTCCCCCAGTTTTACACTTGTTAGCTTAACTTAGCAAACTTTAAATTTAAATCTCTGAAATTTGTGTGTTTGTTTCTCATAAATTTCAGTTTATTTCTATGAATATTAACACCCTCCAATGGTTGTTGCCTTATCTTGGTTTCTTTAGATGTATTTATATTCATAGCTTTGTAAGATATGTGAGGAACTAAATAACCGAGTAAGATGGATAATAACATACACAAAGACTTAACTTTTTTTTATATTTATAAGCAAAATAACAACAAATTATTTTAACTACTTGAAGTAAAAAATACAGTAGATTGACACATACATGTTGCAGGCTTACTTTATATTAAAGTGCATTTAGCAACCCAACATAAGAATGCCATAAATAAGAAGTGGAAGAAAAACAAAAGAATCTACAATTTATACACAAAATAAAAACACAGACATACACACACAGGCTGCATATATGCAAATACAACATTAATACATTGAATCCATGGGCATAAACTGTCAGCTGTGAAAGTGTAGTTGGTGTGGCAGTTGAGGTATTGCTTCTATTTGTCTTATCTTTATGGGTGATGTCAGCATCTGGTCCGGTTGGTGGTCTCCTTCTTCTTCTTCTCCTCCGTCGCCCGAGCTTTCCAGTGGGTGACACAAACAGCCAGTACCATAATCATCACGATGAAACCCGCGATCATGCAGTACCAGTGATTAAAAAGAAACCGAGATAAACCTGAAACTGATGACAAACAGACAAAATAAAGCTGAGGGTGAAATACGTTCTGAAATATGAACTCCTGCAACGCCTCTGACTGTTTCACTTTCTTTTAATGTAAAGAAGTTTAACTCCACATTTATTCCCTGAAACATCTTAATATAAAAATGTGATTTACACAGCATTAGAAAGAAATGCAGCTGTAAATCAAATAAGTTCATCAGCACTGATCTTTGGGCTCATGGTTTAATGAAGAATTGTTTAAAATCACAGCAGCACATCGTGTTAATTCAAACAAAATGTCCATTTATATTTACTTTTAAATGTGGACCCACTGTAAACAAAAAACAAACAAAAAAACCCATCAAATACTAACAATTAAAAAATTAATTCTCTGTCATTTGATGCTTTATCTTTTTCTTGGGTGTAGTCTGAGAGGCCATGGGTCATGTCATTAGTAAGAAGTAAGTAACACTGATGTCAATACAGTTAAAAGTGAAAATTTCAGACGCCAATGAGTGGGATGAATTGGACCCTTTCCCAGGCTAGTTCTGTCCACCAGGCCATATGTTTGACACCCCCGTTTTAGAGCACTCTTCACTCTGCATCTTTCTAAAAAACGTATTAATGAATCCGTCTCTTTCAGGCTGAAGTCCTAGCAAACGTTTTGAAGTTGCGTAACCATCAGCTCCTTTCTCGATGTCCAGCCTGGTTTGTAAAATAGCTCCAGAATTAAAGTCGTGTTTACATCAAGTACTAACCTCACCTTCTGTCCTACTTGGACTTTGCAGCAGGAGATGTTTGTGTGGAAGAACTGACTCTGAGCTAAAGAAAAATGGAAATCAAGAAATTTTTTTTCACAGTGAAATATCACAGAAAGTTTACTCTTACCCTGAAGCTTGGTTCCTCCCCCAATTTTTAAATCTGAGTTTACGTAGGAAATACAGTAGTACAGCCCCAGGTCGCTCTCCTCAATACCAGAGATCATCAGTGCCAGAGAGCGGTTCACCAAGCTCACTGCATAGCGACTGTCGAGCTGAAACCCTAAAAAAAGAGCAGCTGGTAGTTATTGGTCACCTGCTTCGCAAATTACAGCCTTAAACTCTTTGCATGTTTCGACATTTTTTAAGTGAGATGATCGGTCACCTTGGATGGGTCGTCCTTCTTTGAGGCTGGCAGAGAAGATCATGGTGGGAGGTTTATCTGGGTGATGCTTAAGCCACGTTGTGTCATAAAGATAGGAGAGGTTACATCCCACACTGGCTGTTGAACCCAGCTGGACGTGTTGGACCTCAGCAGCAGGCACAAGCAGCATCCAGAACCCAGATGTGATCAATTCTGAAGTGGATCAGAGGGACACCAACGTTAACTCGTTTAACGAGCTGCATGGACAGATCTCTCTCTGCAATGTCCTTAAAATTCAGTTGGAAAATGTTGAAAAACTGCAGCTCGTCTAAAGGCCACCTGAACCTGGCTCAGACAGTGAGTCAGTCCCCAGAAACTCCTATTTTAAACTTCACAGCACAAATAACCACGTTTACAACCTGGTAGGAAAGTCTGCACCTGCAGCCAGCAGACAGCTAGCCATGTTTATGCTATTAGTGCCTTTTGGATGACTTTGAATTATCTGACAAATAATATGGCTGCTAATTAGCATGTATACGCACCCATACAGTTTATGAATGCAGCCAGTGTGTCAGTCTTAGCATTCTAGCAAATATTCTTCCAAATATTCATTCACATCTGTCTCCAAACAAACAAACACGAGGGTGACAAAAATGCTAACTTGGCTTAAAAATGAATTCCAAACCAGCGGGTGACATTACAGTGGTTGTTTATCTGTCATGTACAATCTGTGATTATACACGCAAGGCTGCTGGCACAAAAACCATCTAACTGAAAAATATTTCCTTTTGAAATTATTATCTTACTCATTGGATGGAAAACACAGTTTCACAGAACTGGACCACTCATATGCTGATGTTTTTGCACCGTGGCTCACTTTCCTTTATTTTCTGAGGAAGTGTATTCTGAATTCTGTTGTTTCAAAATATTTCTCTCTATCCACAATTAATCCACAAGTATTTGTCATTTCTCATTTACTTACAGTCTGTTCAACTTTCTAAAGAACTCATTGCCTCTGATGGAAAGCACGCAGTGGATTCATTTTCAAACCTGCTGAGTTTTTTCACACTTTAGCGTTATGTAGATTCCATTTGAAATGGTTAAAAATAATATTTCTGCTGTTTAATCGATACACAACAGCTGAACATGTTTTACAAATATTATTGTTTTTTTTAAGCATTCAGTCTTCAAAGTGTATTCAGGTGCATTGAGTTTTATGCAGTTAGTGTGTAATCGGAGTCCACTTGGAGCAAATTCATTTGACCGGATGGAGTTTGGAAAGGCACACGTCTGAGTGAAGTTTTGCTCTTAACTCAGTAATTTATAAAAGTAGCAATAGTTGTAGCCTCCAGTTTTCCTGCATTTCCACTTCTGGATTTGCATCATTTATCCTATACTCCCAGCAGATGCTGAAGATGAGCATCAGAATAAAACTGTAAGCGAGACGGGTTTTAAGATCATTAGGATCATTAATGTTGTATATTTAAAATGTTATGCAGATGACACTCAATTATCTCTTTGAGACTTATATCCTATGAATCAGCTAGAGGAGGTCATGTTATTTTTGTGACTTGAGTCGAACATATCCATGAGTTCTTGTATCCTAATTCTGAGCTTGTTGATCTTTTCATGCGTAATCATGGGTGCTTGTTACGAGCACCAGTGCAGTCTGACTCCTGAGTCCTTCCTGACGACCCCAAGTTCTTTGATTCAATGAAAATGTTTGAACTTTTCTTCTCATGAGTATTTTTGTAGTTTAGTTAGTTGCTTTATAATGTTTGAAATAAACAAAAACAACAATGAAACAGAAGTGTCCTGCTTCTATCACTACAGTTAGTACAACCACATTAAGTGTATTTCATGCCATCATAACGCCCTCTCTCATGTCTGTTTGTTCATCTGACACAACTTAAACCTGCTGGAAGGTGTAATTTCCCATCAGCAGGATTCAAAGTTGCCTTCTTCCTAAAGCAGACTTTTGATACACCACAAGCATGTTTCTTACTCACCAGTAAGAATCGTTGTAATCCAGTGAGACCTCATCTTGTATCTATTTTTCGTGTCCTTGAAGGCAGTGATGTTAGGGTCTAACAGACCACTTCCTTTTCATCTGCCAAGCTACTGTTTCCACTGAAAGCTTGCTTCTGTATTCTCTTACTTTTAACCACTTTCACTTCAGCTATGAGATGAATTTTCCATCAGAGTTTGATGCAAGACTTGCATGGAGATCTGGGGACAGTTGGAAATGTGGCCTTGGCATTAATGGCTAACTTAGCATTTAACTTCTGCTTAACCTGTTAATGGCTATAAACTATTTTTAAAAAATAACTTCTACTGTCTTATTAGTATTTTTGTTGCTCTGTAAAGCATTTGGAACTAAATTACAGTAATAAGATGCTACTACACAAGTAAAAACTGCGATCTTCAACTTCAATTCTGCATGTTTACATCTTAAGATATACACATATTCTCATACAATCACCAGTTTTCTGTGTACATTTCAGTCTGTAAATATCTCATGTTCATTCCTATTGCTTACATCCTTTAAAGTCATGCATGTATTTGTTAATTATGTGTACTTATGAAGGCATGAGTATATGTACATGTAAAAAAGTACATAACTGCACTTTTGTTATGCCTACATAATGACAATAAGGAATCTTGAATCTTGAAATAAAGACTGGAGTTTGAGTACGAGTAGCAGGCTGACATAAAGGGAAGTTAAAACCACAGAAATGGCAGGTATTCTAAGAATAACATGCACACTGAGCACACAACAGCAAAACAACTGTCACCTCTGTGAGAGGACCTGAGGTGGAAAATATCATAAAACCAAACATTAACCATCAGCGACCCTTTGAGCGCTTCATTTTAAAAACATTATAGAGGAGCATGTGGCCAAATATTGTGGTGGTGGAGGTGTCTCTTTCACAGGTCTGACATGATGGTCAGACCTTTTCTAGGTTGGATTTGGATTTTTTTTAAGTGACTTCCCAGTCATATGCAGAAGTGGGTCATATGGGGATTTTTCTTTTAGTTGGTGCAGGTTTATTTTGTCTGTTATGGGTCACACATGATAATACAGGAAATAACAGATGTTCTCAAGTTAACAGAAGAAATTTCGATGTGGCTTTGGGCTGACGCTGATGACCCAGGACAGCTTGATTGACTTTAAAATGTGTAGATGTAGCTGTGCTGATTTTGTTTTAGATTTAACAAGAAACGTAGGAGTGACCTTTGAGTCAGATTTTGACTGTTTGTCTAATCAATCTGCCACCAAAACATCCTCCTATAACCAGACAAATGTTGCTAAACTCTGAGCAAGAAAGGAATGCATGCTTCTGTATCTAGCAGGACTCGGCCACTGCAGCGCTCTGCCACCGGGTTTACCTAAAAATGTTTTACGTCTTACTGGGACCAGCAGGAGAGAAGAAATAAAGTGGAAACACTGAAACCTTTTACTTGTTTTTTAAAGTACTTCATTTTTACACCAGGACATATAACTCTGCTGCCTCTCATACTGACAGTGCATGAACCCATCAGGTCCTCAGAGTCAAGATGAAAACCTTTGGGGAGAAAACGTTTACCATTTATCACTGCAGATGTGAGAGCAGCTGGTAGGGATTCAGTCTTTAAACATAAAACCACGTCATCCAAACTTTTGACTGAGTTTTGACTTGAAACACATTATTTGCCTTATTTCTTATTTACTTTCTCCAATAAAACTAATATTTCCGTTTCACTGTTTTTTATTTCACTTTTTTTTTGTATCTATCATTGCATTATTCACTGATTAAAACTTACTGATCCTACTACGTTTGTTTTGTTTTATGATGTATCACCTTTTTAATGCATTTTATCCAGCCTTACTTTTTACAAAAATGTATCTTAATTATAGATTTTTAGTTTTTTCTTTTTACATCTATTTTCTTGTGATCTAATGTTCAATACCCCAGAACCAGACCCTGCAGAGGGTGTGAACAACCACAGTCTGTCCAGGTGACCTACAAATGCTACCATGGTCTGTGATTGCAGTTATTTTAGGTGCTCCTCCTGCGGTGAGTCTCACTGATCTGCACTACCTGCTTCAAAGGTGCTACATGAATAAAGTATGATTGACTGAACTGAGAAGATTTACACTAAACATAACAGAAACAGGGAAACGAGACAAAGAGGGCGGAACAGGCAGGGAAATGTCAGGTAGACTAAAATATGAAAGGAATCAAAAATTGGGAACCAGAACCTTAACTTCACAAAAATGAAAACTTAGCATCACAGGTACTTTGATACTGAAGCCTAACACAAATAGATTCAGAATGAAAACAAAACAGGAACCCCAAAATCTAAAATAACACAAACTCATGATGATTACAGGCTCTCCACCTCCCTACACCCATATTTAGTGTATTTCGCTTGCTGATTAAATTAATTTGACAACTATTGCTTTTTAAAATATATTTTCTCTATTGTAATAATGTCATTAATGTATTCTTCTAAGTCAAATTCTGACACCAGGATGCCCTTAAACGTCACAGGATCAGCCTAAAAACAAGACGTTTGGTGTTTTGTGAGCAGCCAGAGATGGAGCCAGGTGATTCTAAAATGTTCTAAAGTCATTAATTATAGTTTTTAATAATTTTATGTTAAAAGAATAAAAATTAAATCACACACTATATGTTCTAAATGTCAGTGTTCAGATGATCGTCATCTGCTACTTCTTCCAAAACAAACATAGCTTGATCAATACTAAGAAACATGTTAATGGATTTTGGTGCCTACGCTACGCCCAAGCTGGAAAACTGCTGTTCACACAAGGTCACAAGTTCGACAGTGCTACTGAAATGACTGATAAATGACCAACAACTGGGTGAAACTGGATGAAGGTGATTCTCAGGTAACTTCTTTCCCCATTTTTGACAGTTGTTTGTGAATCTCTCAGGGAACCTGCAGCTCAAAAAGAAATGGGTCACTTCGTGGAAATCCAAATGATGACCAGACAAAACTGCAGCTGAACAATAAATACATGAGGACAAAGAGAAGAATAGCCAAGATTACTGCATAACAAAAAATTGCAAACTCACATGCTAAATATCTCTCAGCATTAGTAATGTGCATCACACATAATCTGTCCCATATTTAGTTTGTTGGTATCTGATTACCAGACTAATTCTGGAATAATCACCAGCAAAATACAATAAAATCAAAACCTATAATTTAAAAAAGCAATCGAAACAGTACAGTAGGTGATATTTCAAACACCTTATCTTTGCTACAATAGTGGTCTAATTACTATGAAAAGTACAACACATTCACAGCAGGAAACACTGTTACCACAAAAAAGGCACAGATACATTCTTTTGAATGGACTAACTAGACAGCTTTATTCTGAAGACATGTTAGAAAGGCACATGTACACTCTACAGCCATTTTATTAGGTACAACTTAGCCCTCTATCGCCTTCAGAGCAGAATTCATTTGTCATGGCACAGATTCAACAAGGTGCTGCAGCCATTCCTAAGAATTTTTGTCCATACCGACGTGACAGCATCCCACAGTTGCTGATTATTTGTGAGCTACTCCTCCATATTGTGAATCTCCTGCTGGAAGCAGCCGTCAGATGATGGGTACACTGTGATCATAAAGAACATGGTCAGCAACAGTAACTGGGTAGACTGTGGAGTTTAAACAACACTCAGTTGGTACTAAGGGGCCAAACATGTGCCAAGAAGTATTCCCCACACCATCACACCACCTGATCTGCTGATACAAGGCAGGATGGACCCATGCTTTCATGTTGTTTACACCCAAGGCTGATCCTACTATCTGAACGTGACAGTAGAAATCCAGAGTCATCAGACCAGGCAACCCCCCCGGTCTTCTGTTTTAGAGTGCATGGGAATTGCAGTTTCCTGTTCTTAGTCGACTAAAGTGTCACCTGGAGTGGTCTTCTGCTTTTGTAGCCCAGCTGCTTGAAGGTTTGATGTGCTATGCTTTGAGAGATGCTCTTGATTGCAGTGAGTGGTTATTTGAGTTACTCTCACCTTCCTATTAGTTCAAATCAACCAACAAGGTATTTTCTCCAAGAGAAGTGCCACTCATTGGATACTTTTCCTGTCAGACCATTATCTGTCAACCCTAGAGATGTGTGGGAAAATCCCAGCAGATCAGCAGTTTCTGAGCTGCTCAGACCAGTCCACGTAACACCTACAACCATGCCACATTCAATGTTTCTTTCCCATTCTGATGCTCGCTTTGAACTTCAGCAGGTCAGCTTGGCCACATCTACCTTCCTAAATGCATTGAGTCGCTGCCATGTTATTGGCTTATTATACATTTGCATTAACGAGCAGTTGAACAGGTAGGTGTACCTAATCAAGTGCAAATATACAGTTTAATATAGATGATCCGTGGGATCAGCTAAACATGGAAAATGATTGTTGTTTTTCGCGTTATGATTTCTGCTATGAAACTCCAGTCCTGTAGATGGCAGTAAAGGTGGGTTATTGACATCCCCGGTCATAAACTCAAAAAGCAGTGGAAGAAGAGTAGCACGGCGCATGAGAGGAACCCAAACAGCTACCTGTGGTTGTTTGTCCAGGTCAGTAAAATCTGACAAAGCAATGGCAGCCACCCCTGGTTGTGTATAAAGCTGCTTGAAAAGAGAAAATCACCGTGCAGAGAGAACCGGGCATCCGCCGGATGACGGAGTGTCCACAGGTGAGGCTAGTTAGCTTCAGCCTGTTCCTATTGTTTTTATTTAGCCTGTCAAACCTGTTCGCAGCCTGACGTGTCACCGCAGTGACAGCTAACATTTAACCGGAGGTACTGACACTTTAAAGACTCTAAAAGACCATCTGTGGGCCTAAAATCAGCTCAGGGAAAGCTCAGCGCTTCTGTCATGTTAACACGTTTATTTGTTTCGGCTAACGGGGGAAGTGAAGTCTTCCCTGTTTTTTTTTCACGCCGAGGGTTCGTAGCGCGAGTAAAATGAGATACAGAGTTCATGTGTCACGTTTAACAGGTTAAAAATGATGATCAGCCTTCTCATAAGCGTTAACTTAGCCGGGCCGTGTTTTGCTCGGTGGAGCCTCAGCTAATGTTTGGTTGGTTTGATGGCTTTTGAGGGTCTTCACACACGCCTTGGTTTTACAGCCAGTCAGCTGCAGCAGAGTGAGACGAGGCTGGAGATAACTTCTGATCTCTCTTCGATAATCAGCTGGTACAACGTGCTGGTTTTTGTGGTTCTAGACCCGGTGTCTTGTGGTCCAGTTGGTTAAATTTTGAGTGTGTTCACAGTCTGAAGGTGTGTATTTTAACTGACTCAGCTGATTCTGTGTTTGAGCTACATGCTGAACAAGCACATTTTCAGAAAGCTTTCAAATGAAGCTGCATTTTGGCCGTTAACCTTTCCTATATGGGCACCTGGTATAGCAAAACCTTCATTAATAATCGTGTAGAACTCCAACCTGGGATTGAAAGTGTAATAACAGCAACAAAAGCACCGGTGAGTGAATTACAATGTTTTATTGATATTTAAAATTATTCAAAATTTCCATTGGGTTGTTTTGTTTTGCGTAGTGTCATTTTGAGATTTTGCACATTTAAAATATATCTGATTAATTTTAGCTAATCTCCCCTTAATGGTTGTCTCATCGTGCACCTCTGGACGGCTTTCAGTACTGCTGTTAGGAAGTCATATCCTTATTAATGAATGAATGAATAAATTTATTTATGTTTTGCAGAGTCACAGAACTTTAAATTGTAGTTCTTTGCCAAATATAAAAATCTGTAAACCTAATTTCTGTACAAACCAGTATCCTACATTAATTTCCAGAGTTATTAATTCACAGATGCAAAGTGTAGTTTTCACATTCTGCAATTCCTGTCAGTCTGTCGTATCTGCAAATTGTCCTCCTCGTCTTGTTGGCTGTTTGGTGACACTTTGAGCTTCAAATGCAGATGTATTCATGTGATGTGACTCTTGGCATCTGATTTGGTGTAAACACACAGTTAGAGCAGATCTGAACCCTGCAGTCGTCGACCTTTCAGCTGTAGCTGTCGGTGTATGAAGGTCCACAGGAGCCAAAAATGTTCCTGTGTTCGTGAGTGAAGTGAAATTAAACACAGCAGACTATCTAACTGCACCGTCTTTGTTTCAGGATGGCAGGAGTGTTCGACATCGACTTGGAGACTGAGGACGTCAGTGACACAGAGGTCTGCATCAAATGGTCATTTATAGCCAAGCCAAATGGGAACAATGTGAAAAATGATCATGTTTTCATAGAATGGTTGAATTATGTTGTATAAATGCTGTCTTGTTTAAATTTGACCAATGCTGCTTTTCTTTATTTTATGATCTGTAAATACTATAAACATACTAATAATAATATGTGAAATAATGACAAAATATGAACTGTAACATGTAGGGTAGAGGGGAAATAAAATAAAATGATATACTTTTTGCATAACATGTTGAAAGTAGATCAAGAATTTTCAAATCAGGTTTACCTTTTTTAATGTATTTTGAAATTTGAATGACAAGATTAAAAGAGTTCTATAACTCAGGGCTTTTCTTTTGAAAATTCTGACACAATCGTCCCAATAACTTTGTATGACTCACTGAGGGCTTTGTTTGGAAACTAATGCATTCTTTTGAATTTTTAATTGACTAACTAGAGAACTTTATTCTGAAAAACTAACCCTTTTATAGTTAACTGGGAGCTTGACTCTTTCCTGTCCTTCTGCTCTGGGCTCTATATGATCTCATAGAAAGGGGGCAACTCGATGGGTTGGCCATCTCATGGAAGCTAACTCACCAGCTGCCCACAACTTCTGTTTGCAAGGGGGAGCGAATCAGAAGACAGACACTTTAAAAGGGGTGTGGCTAAAAAAAGCTTGTCCCCGAAAGTTTTATTATTGCTCTTTTTGCTGCTGTATCGCAGCCTTGAATAATGTTGGTGTGTTTTGGGGGTTTTTTTTGTTGGACTTTTTCACCATCTTGTGGTGCTACATGGCATTACATACCTGGCCCTATTTTAACTTTGGCCAATATCTCTCCAATACAATACACAGGCTTCTTTGACACAGTGGAACAGCTGCTATTTTTCAGTTTTAGTTAATTTTAGAAGGTGTGAAGATTGGTCCAGAAGGCAGCAACAGTCATCCCTTCCAAAAGTCTAAAATCTGAAAGACTTAACTATCGGATCCTTTTATGCACTCTTCTTTTAGATTAAAAGTACCTTTTAACTGTTGCAGCTCCATTTAACCCTATTTGTCTTCTTTTTCCCTATCTGTAGGATGATGTGTGTGACTTCACTGTGGCAGAACTAGAAAAGTAAGGCAGGTTTAATAGTGCATATAAAATATAAATAAATAAATAAATAATAACTGCTGATGCCAGTACCCATACTGGTCATTTTCTCCTAGTGCTCAGACGGAGGAGGTGGAGCTGACCAGTGAAAGCGTCAACAGGGACCGTGAGAGAGTCGGACCGGACTGCTTTGAGCTTCTTACAGTGCTGGGAAAAGGAGCTTATGGCAAGGTGCGTGCGTGCGTGTGTGTGTGCGTGTGTGTGTGCGTGCGTGCGTGCGTATGTGACACTTCTTAAGTAACATGTTTCTTCATCACAGACTTTTGGTTTTATTTATTCCTTCTTGACAACAGTAGATCAGAGTTTTACTGGTCCCTGTTTTTATTGCCTCTCTCTATATATTATTACCAGGTAGTCTAATCTGTGATTATAATTTTAGGGGAATTCCATCAACCAAATCTTTAAAAAGGTTGCCCCTCGACCCCTTCACATTCAGTTGAATTCTTTAAAAAAACAAACAAAAAAAACAACTTAAAAACATGCAAAAGTCTTCCTTCATACAAAAAATGCTTTAAAATTTCATTATTCTTCCGACATTTTTGAGTCCTTATAACCGCTTAATTACAGAAGATATCCACACGAACTTCCTTAGTCTCATATTGGAAATGCACTGAAATATTTAGTGTAGCATGGAGACAACTTTGAGAGTGTGTTTGAGGTGAGGAACCCCACAAGTAGTGCAGAAAGACATCACGACAAACAACAAGGACAGACCAGATTGTACCCCCCCCCCTCAAAAAAAAACAAAAACAAAAAAACCAAAAAAAAACCCAGTGTGTTGTAATTCTATATCTCTGCAAATTTCTCAATATATTTTAAACATCAATAATACCACCCAACCCGACAAGCAAGGTGTGGGTTTTTTTGGTTTTTAAAAAAAATTAATTTAATTTAATTTAATTTTTGGGGGAGGAAGCGAATTCTAAACGGGTTTGTTTAATAAAAAAGGCGCTCCGTTATTCACAAGGGGTCACCACAGTGGGTCGCTGCCCATGTTTGATTTGTCAGATTTGATTTTTAAAACGCCTTTCCTGATGCAACCACAGCATCCCCTCTGCTTTTCTCTCTCTGCAGGTTTTCCAAGTTAGGAAGGTTCAAGGGGCCCAGACAGGGAGAATTTTTGCCATGAAGGTCCTGAAAAAGGTACGTGGACAGATCCTGGATGCTGTTTCTCCTTCCTCTCACTGCGCATTTTTCATTTTTTAGTTTGTCTCTGTCATCATTATATCAAGCCCCCTTCCACTTTTTGTCTCCTACAGGCAAAGATAGTGTGCAACGCTAAAGACACGGCCCATACGCGAGCAGAGCGGGAGATCCTGGAGACGGTGAGGCACCCGTTCATCGTAGATCTGCTGTATGCCTTCCAGACTGGAGGAAAACTCTACCTCATCCTGGAGTGTCTGAGCGGTAAGGTGGAGGCAACAACCAGCTGTGGGGCACTTAGTCCAACACCTGCTGATCTTAACCCTGACTTACCCATCAGGTCCTTTTGTCAAAGGTCTTTTATGGATTTGGAAACACGATGGGTCCCGTACACTGATATGCATGTAGAAATATTCTTAACCTGCACCCAAAATAAGTTTTGAAGTCTTTTAGCTCTTCGAACATTAACAAAATTTATGTGACTGAAAATCCAGCCGCTGATATTTGTTATCATACCATGTTGGTCTGATATTATATGAACTTTGTCTCATCCACATGTTCTGCTGTTTATCTTCAGGAGGAGAGTTGTTCATGCAGCTGGAGAAAGAAGGCATCTTCATGGAGGATACTGCCTGGTATGTGCGATTTCTGGTTTGTGCATTTTGTTAATGATGCTGAAAACAGTCCACTGTTTAATTAATGTTTAATTAAAATGGTGTGTATGCTTAGCTTCTATCTCGGAGAGATCACTCTGGCCCTCGGTCACCTCCACTCTAATGGGATTATTTATCGGGACCTGAAACCTGAAAACATCATGCTCAATCACCAAGGTGAGAGCACGAGTTTGCCTAAGAATGCATAAAATGCAGAAAAATGTAGAAATTTGGAGCACAGATTTCTCGGCCACGGTGTTAGTACAATAACTGCACAGCAGTCTTATTATTATGTAGATAATTGCTTTAAAAATGCTCTAACAGCACAACCGTGATGCGGTCCAGTTCAGGGACTCTAGCAAGCTCTGATGCAACTGTCAGTCAAAGAGTTATGTTTGACTGACAGGTGGAATTATGCAAGTTTTAACACTTAACCAACCTGTTGAAATTGTATTATTTAAAAAAAAAAATCAACCTTGTACAGTTTTGTTATTAAGGTGGAAACTCTCTGTAGAGGGTTTCACTTCTTATAGCCGTCTGTAAATGTGTTTATTTCTTCTGCAAAGTCTGATATTTTAACTGACTTGGTTTTGAAGTGTGCCTTAAGTGGACAATAGGGGTACTGCACATGAGGCATCATTTTTCATATCGGGATAAGTGAAGAAAAGAGACAAATTTCTTGAATTATAAACAGGATGTAATTATACCTCAGGGAGTCATTTATACCTCATCTGAGTGCTTGAGTTTGATTTTCTATTTAAGGACACATCAAGCTGACTGACTTCGGGCTCTGCAAAGAATCGATTCACGATGGAACTGTCACACACACCTTTTGCGGCACCATTGAGTACATGTGGGTAACACACACCTA
The DNA here is from genome assembly GCA_015107715.1 of Tylochromis polylepis. Taxonomy (NCBI): domain Eukaryota; kingdom Metazoa; phylum Chordata; class Actinopteri; order Cichliformes; family Cichlidae; genus Tylochromis; species Tylochromis polylepis. The sequence continues at coordinate 17,875 of VVHJ01027087.1, forward strand.
AACTTTACAGACTCTGAGACTTCAGCTTTATAACCCATCACAAAAACTTTCACTCCCTCACTTTCTGTTTGCCTGTTTTCTTCCAGGGCTCCAGAGATCCTGACCAGGTCGGGTCACAACAGAGCAGTGGACTGGTGGAGCCTCGGGGCACTCATGTACGATATGATGACTGGATCGGTAAGCTCAAGCCTGGAGTGTTTTTAGGCTGACTGGCTGCTGTAGTGTTAAGCATTTTTCTGTACCTTCTCCTAAAGCTTGCCTTAAGAGAGGAAACTTGCTCCTCTTTTTATGAAGAAGTGGTTGCTGCAGCCTAACAGAATAAAAGACTGCCCCCTCTGGCTAGTATCTGCAATCTTTTTTTTTTTTTCAGTTCAGGGCGATAGATGGTGGTTTGAAAAAGAGCGCCGAGTCAAAGAAAAGCTTTTACTGACCAGCCAGAGAGCCTCAGGGTTTTGATGCTCCTTCCTGCAGCTTCAGTCCGTTTCTTAAAGTTTTGCTTTACAAAGACGAAGTCTGAACTCTATTTCACAACACTGGATTTTCCAGTCAAGGTATTTTATTTAAGAGTGAAAATAGTGAGGCAAGAGTGCGCTCCAAACACCCTAAGGGAAGATATTCATTTCCTCAGCTCCACAATACTTCAGCTAAAATGGCTATAAAAAAATAAAAAAGTGGTGGTTGGTCAGAGAATTTCTGCAAGTCATGGATTCACGCCTCTGTCCACAAAACTTGGATCGCTGGACCTACCTCTCAACTGACTGTCAGCAGCAGCCATATAAATATGACGTGTGATCAGAAGGTTCAAAGAACAGGCTTCCCAGATTCACAGTCATCGTCTCATGTATTTTTCAGTCAGCTTTCAAAGCGGCTGCAGTTTTTAGATCAATCACCAGAAGTCCCACAATGACCTCTGCAGAGAGCAAAAATAAACTTGTTTCAGGTTCACCTGAATTTTGTGATAACGCCTGGGTCTCTGGATATGACCAAGCTTCTTGGAAGTCCGTTTTTAAGTAGTGACATCTTGATGGCATCTCAGTGTTTGTTTTTGAGAACTTTTTGGGAACTGAAGGAGCATTTGGATTCAGCGCTCTCAGCAAACAAACTGTGACGAGACAGTCAGACATTTTTGTTCATCAAATGATCAGAAATAATAAAAAAATGTAGTAATTATCTTTTAACTGTGGGATCTCAGACTCCTTGCATTTGGTATCTGGATCAGTTGTGCTCCCCTAGTTTTCCTACAGAGGGCCATCCTGGCCCAGAAAAAAAATCCACCAGTATGTCAGAGCAGCAAAATGTAAACTTGAATTTCACATCAAAAGAGGAAAAAGTCACAGGAGGCCAAATCTGGTGGTGGAGTCTGACAGTTATGATGGTGTTATTACTCACCAGTGGGCTCTCCTGTTCTCCGTCAGTTTAGCCACCCCGGTGTTGAATAATGCATTTAGTTTCAGGCTGGGATGGAGTTACTTCGTGCTCACAGATTCGATTAAGAAGCAGTTTTAATGTCCTATTAGTAACCGCTGACTGAATCCCGTACTCTGTTTTCAGCCTCCATTCACGGCAGAAAACAGGAAGAAGACCATCGATAAGATCTTGAAGTGTAAACTCAGTCTGCCACCGTACCTGACAATTGATGCCAGAGACCTTGTCAAAAAGGTGCGTAGCACAAAAGTCACATAAAACACGGCGCATGTGTGTGTGCTGTCCTTTCTGTGCACACTGGGGGGGGAAAAGTGCATTTTAGCCTTTCAAGGCTTAAATGTACTTTTTGAAATTTTCTCCAGTCAACTAAGAGAAAACACATCAAACATCCAGGGTACCAAATTTGTTTCTGTTCCTTTACTTCACAGATATTAAACTGGTGCAGCTTTGCTGTTGAAACTATGACATATCCCACATGACTGATGAGTATCTCATTAACTCACAGTTGGCTATAGAAATAAATCATGCTAAAGAAAAGCAGGATTTTGACTTTAGATTGTGACACTCAGAGTGGGTTTCAAATTGATTTGGTTTCAGTTTTAAATGTGTTTTTCAGCCCAGTTATTTTTCCTTTTTTCAAATAATGCATCATGGCTCCCGGTCTGGTTTTTACACATATGAGTAATTGCTGTTTGTGGATTCGGTGTCAGATCAATGATTCTTAAGAATTAGTCGGGGTGGTTTTTAGCTACTGGGGCTTGCCTCCTGCCAGCAGCCTCCCTCCTTCACGTCTGCCAAGAGAAGCCGGCTGTCCGTCTTCTCAGCGTGCAGTGGAGACTTTACTGCCCTTCCCAGTCACACATCTCAGTGAAGCGCACTCCTTCTCTATGCCAAAATAAAATCAATGTAGGAAACAGTCCAGGGTACACTCGGTAACCAGATGGTTTTTAAACCTGTCCAGATTTTTCTCTGGAACATTTAGCTTTATATATTTTTATATTAAAACTTTTGAGTCAAGACTATTAAAGAAGTTCACCTTTTAACTTTGACAAAACATTTTGTTTTGTATGCAGCACCAGGCCGTTCTGCTTGTGTTTTCTTCAACACAGATACTTTCAGTGGATTTTTCTCCCACCTTTCTTCCCCATCTGGTCATCTGACACCTTAAAACGACATAAAAACTTTGTGAAGAAGCCAAATTAATGACACCGTTTTACTTTAGTTTCAGTGATTTAGTAAAAACCTGCAAAATTGTTGGAATTAAAAAAACAAACAAAAACAAAACAGATTTTTGTGCTTGGAAAAGTATTGAAAAAAGTTATGCTAATTATCTCACATGTTTTTAGGTTGAAGATTTTCTTTCAGGTGTTGATTTTCTGATTGCACAAGTTGCCCAAAATCAGTTAATTTGACATTAAAGTTGTTTGTTCTTCACATAAAAACTGCTAGCATTGAAATGAAAATGGATTTTTTCTTATAACACAATTTGAGCTAAATTATTGAACCAATTTGTCCTAAGTGAATGGATTATAATTGAACGTTATTGTCGTTACCTTACAATATATAGCTCCTTGAGGTAACTGTTGTTGTGATTTGGTGCTATATAAATAAAACTGAATTGAATGTATAGATTAGAAACAGTAAAACCTGAAAAAAGTGTTTGAGTAATTATTTCAGGCTCAGGGTTTTAAGCACACAGTTATCTGCCTGCATAGTGACACGCCCCACTCTTATCTGTTTTTCAGCTGTTGAAGAAAAACCCAGCCCAAAGACTTGGCTCCAGTAAAGCAGACTGTGCTGACATCCAGGTAACTAACAGTGATGTTTCCTGTGTGAGCTACAACACAACAAATCCAGATATAAATCCACCCAAAACACTCTGAAATACCTGCAGACTGTACATCTTTTACTCTAAATCTGAGGCATTGTAAGGAAATCAATCTGATGTAAAGTGTTTTCACAGAATTAGATTGTGTGTGAATACATGGAAATCAAAAATGTGTTGGTACAAGATGTGTAGGGCAAAATTAGAGATGTGTAGATTGAAATCGAAGACACTTGAGATGACGAGTGGTCAAAATTATTCAGTTTAAATCAGATGTGGTTTTAGATTCACACACAGCTCATATGATGGAAATATTCCACACTGCTAAATCAAAGCAGACCCTGTAGAACAAAAGAGACCTGAATTCGTGACAGTCCCCCGAGAAGACAAGAATATAAGAACAAGTCCTTTTGTTCCTTTACAGAAACACGCCTTCTTTAAACACATTAACTGGGACGACCTGCTGCATAAGAGAGTGGAGCCACCATATAAGCCACAGCTGGTAGGTCACCGTTTCTTATTTAAGTTAATCTATTCCTTTTATTTATTCAAAGCCAGAGGAGTTGATTCAGCAGTCTCCGCTCACTTTTTTTAAAATTAACTTCTCTTCCCATCAACCTCCTGCTGTGTGTTTCTCTTTGATGTTCCCAGACTGCTCGATGCCTTTGTCTTACCTTCACACCAACTTAAACCTCCATTAATTGCTCATTCTTTTCTCTCTGCCTTTTGCTTTTCTCTGTCTATCTGCAGCAGTCTGATGAGGATGTGAGCCAGTTTGACACCAGGTTTACCAGACAGACACCGGTGGACAGTCCAGATGATACTTCGCTCAGCCACAGCGCAGAGCTCACCTTCGCTGTGAGATTATCCTCCTCATCAGACTTCTTTTCTCTCTACTACATAATCAAGCCTCAGATAGTCAAAGGCTCTTCACGCGTCTGCTGTCCTAATTTTTTAGGGTTTCACATACGTGGCTCCATCGGTCCTTGAGAGTCTAAAAGAAGGCTTCTCATTTGAACCCCGAGCGAGAAATGTACGCCGACACAACAGCAGTCCACGCACACCCATCAGGTAACACAAATAAAGACACTTCTGTGAGTCTGTATTTAAGATAAGCAGTCCAAAAAAGCAGAAGAGTAGTTTTAAATTAATTTTAGTTCATGGGCCTCACAGATCAATCTGATCTGACATAGGCTGGACAGGTAAAACCATGGCATCATAACCAAGTATGTTTTGTTTTATTTATTTAGTTTCTTTACTTTTTCTGTAAGTTTGAAACTCTCTGAAGACGTTGGACAACACCACATCCTGAACCGAAATCAGTGGGGTAATTCAGCAGTGGCACGGGTTTAACTTCCAGATGAGGAAAAGCTTCTTCAAACTTTTTTGGGGGAAACAAAATCAGAAAATGTTTCAAGTACTTGTAATCAGATTTGATGTGTTTCAGTACAATCAGATTTTGTGTCCTAGTTGTAACTGAGCTCCAGAATATCTGCCCTGAAAAGTGCCTGGAAGCGTTTCAGTATGCAGTGCTGGGACTTCTTTCTAAAAGGACTTTGACTGTAGCCAAAGTGTTTACTTATTCATTTATTTTTGAAGCTGAAAATTCTCCTCATTTAATGAGTGATCTTTTTACAAAACAGATGAGATTCTGAAAATGAATTTATGTTATTTTAACCTCTTTTATTTAAACTAGTCTTGAAATATTTTTAATTTTCCAAATGTGTTCATCACCACACTGGGAGCAAAGACACATTTTAATGAAACATTTGGGTAATTAATGGCCTCTCCTATTATTAGTGGACCCTTTGGCAGGCCAACACTGGCCCCTGGTGACTTTTTTTAAACCAGGAAAGTAAGTCTTGAGAATAAACGTCTCTGTTGTCCTAGGCAGCCATGAACTGACATGAGAGAAAGTGAAGTACAGTGCCAGTTTAAACACCTTTTTTTCTCAAACTTACTGACATTACAAGAAAGAAGGTAAGAATCGGACAGTGTGAGACCTGCAGTCAAGCTCAGAAGTGTGCACATCCTCCTAGTGGGAAGAATTTGAGGAATGAATTCCTCCAAACTTTGGAGAGATCATCCCAAATAAGCTTATTTATCCTTCTTGCTCTCATATTTATAATAACTTGACCATTATTTTTTTTCTTTTCCCATTTCTTTTAGTCCTTTAAAATTTTCCCCCGCTGGACTGTTCAAATCCAGCATCGACGGAGAGCCAGACCCTTTCTCTCCGATGTCTCCACCAACAGCAGCAGCTCCAGTTCCCATGCCGAAGGAAAATGGAGCCGCCAGTAAGCCAATCAAAACCCCTGCGAGGAACAAGAAGCTGAAAGGACATCGGAGATGAAGAGGAGCTCCTCAAAGAGAAAGCCTTGGTCAGATTAACATTTTGTTTAGTAGTGCTGAGGAACACGAGTTGGAGTGTGGTGGTTTTTCTTTACAGTGGTTTAACTCAGAGGTTCCTGAGAAGCCAAAATCATCCATGGAAAGCCTTCAGTTTGCAATTTTGTTTCATTTGTAACTTACATCTCACCTCACATTTAGAAAAAAAAAAAAAAAATCAGATACAGTGCTGCTGTTACTGTCCAGCACTTTTATTTATTTATCATTCTTTTCAAAGCTTTAGTTTACAGCCTCAGTATATCTGCAACGGGATTTCTGTCATGCTTAGCCACTAATCTCTGGGAAACAAAAGTCCCACTAGAAAGAGGTCAATAGCCACTAATTCTCCTCCACAAGGTCAGGTAAATGACTGATGATAACCGAGTTTATCGTCTTGTATGACTGCTGGTGTGATCTCAGCAAAGGGAAGCTGTGATATAAAGTTTTGGGGGGTTTAATTAGGTCATCAGCTTTTAATTAGTTCATCAGAGTTTGTGCGAAGAGGTCGGCTATCACAGGCTGACGTTTTAATTAGCGGGCTGATGAACGATCACATGATCGAAGGTAGAAATTGACCTTCAGCCATCGTCGGGACATCAGGTTTGTAACTTCAGGCTAAAGCAGTAGGATTAGGGCGGGTTAGACATAAGGTAATGTATTCGTGAATGTCTCCAAGTCTTTCTGAGCAGCTTCATGTTCACTGCCAAAGGTGTTCACACACATACTGTCCTCATATCACACTGTAGTAGGTGGACTTTATTTATTTGGTTCAATGGGAAGGTCGTAACCAATCATCGAAGAGGAAAAAAGGGGTTGACAGTCAGTGCAATGTACAGTCAGAGCAGTCTGCTAAACCTGGTGCTCTCAGACGACAAAAACCTTGTATAAAAAATAATATTTTTGGGTTAACCGAACAAAATATTTTTACATATGAACTGTAGGTCAGCTAGGGTTAATAAAAGGTGTTTTTGCCTGTCTTGCTCAGAAAAACAGTAACTCAGCACTGGAATGGATCACACAAGTTACATGTTCATGTGATGACACAGTCATTTCAGCTGTTTGATTTTCCTCTTTTCTTTGAAATAACAGGACATCGTGTTGTTTTATTATAGTAGGAAAATGGCAGACCTGCGTGACCCTTAAAGGTACTGTAAATTCTTATGTTTAAACATTTTATTTTAAAGCTTTCTAAATGTGAACACTCGCTATGAGTTGATGTCCAAAGCTGGTGTTAGAGAGATCAGCTGAAGCTAAACAAAGGATGGGCTGTACCATCATATAATACCAGTTTGTACCACAAGTTGGTAAAGTGAGTCTCCAGGGAAGTCATTAACATAACACGCACTGATTTAAATGCCGCCCCTGTGTTGGGAAACTTATAAAAAGTACCTTTAAGGAGCTCAGGCAGCTCTGTAAAACAACCGAGCAGGGACTATAAGTACAAATATTTCAAACAAATTAGGAAAATAAAATCGACAGCTTTAAACTGGACCTATTTTGCTCTGTTATATCTATAAACTCTTAAAATGGTGAATTATTGTACTAAACATCATTAAGGTGTGAAAAAATGAGAAAAAGCTCAGGATGTAAAGTTTCACACAGTTCTTTCTACTCTTGATGTCACAGACAGGGGATATGCCTAATATGGTCATCTTATAAAAGCCCCACCCAACTGGTGTTCAGACCATTTAGAAGAATGTCACCCTTAAAGGGGGAGGAGCTAAAAAGGCTCGTTGAAGCTGAGGATGAACACAGAGGCTGAACAAAGGCCCACAACAAGATAAATAAGGATTATTTTGAACTGTGAATCATGCAAAGCTACTCTGGTAGAGTCCAAGAATAAAAATATGGAGCTGGAAATGAGCAGAATAGGTCCACTTTAAACGATTGTCCTACTCCAGTAACGTAGACAGATGGAACAGTCAGTAGACGTTCCCATGAATTGCACGCCTAATGGACTTAATGTATTTGTTTTCCGGATCGTTGATTCACTTTAACACTTCAGCCTGGTTTACCGGAGAGTTGAGAATGTATTTCACCAGCTGTAAATTTTCCTTTGCACCATCTAAAAACCAAAATTGATCAACCTAAAGTGAAAGAGTTATCATATGAATAAATGTAGATACCATGAAGTTTTTGCTGTACTTCCGGCGTCTTTCACTTACCCAGTTTTCTATATTAGTGCCATGCATGTTGAGTGGAGGATGAATACTAAAGATTTTCTACTTCCTCGTCTTCTCAAGCACGTTTTAGCTGAGTGACAGTATCTGTTTTGTACAGACATTTGTGATTATCACAGGATGACTCTTATTGGCTCTAATATTTCTTTGTTTCTGCTCTAATCTCACCATGAGATTCACATTTTAGGTTTTAAGGTAAAATAACTTCCATCTCAGGATGAACTGCTCGGTGTTTGATAACTTTTTGATTCTGTATTGTGATGTGACCCACTGGTTAGCGAAGTCCTGCCTCAGGCTGTTGCTATCGTAGAGAGTGGGGAGGGAGAGACTGAGGGCCTTCTGGACTTTGTGTGTTCACAAAAGGAGTGTCACGTTCTTTCAATGAAATTTAAAACAAGAGCGTGAGGGCATAAACTCACTGGCAAAGAGTTTGCTAAAGTCAGAGCTCAAGTGAGACAGACGTGGACTTCTACACAATCAGACGTCTTGTTACAGCCACAGGAGTCGCCTCCTACTGGACAATAAAAGGGATGCAGGTTTAAGGCTTTACTTTTTGGACCCAAAAGGTACATCGATCTTTATATACAGTCTATGACTGAGTGCCACTATAGATAAATATTTTGGTATATCCAGTATTTTGGTTTGTGCACTGCTATCAGCCATGGTTCTCTCATTTTTGCAGCGATCAGGTAAGAATGCTGAGCACTGTTATCATGTTAGCACTACCTCAAATCTGCTGCACTGAAAATTTGTGGTCTTATTTAAAAAAATAAAAATAAATAAATAAATTTAAGAGAAGCCTAGGGAAATTAACATGGAAGTACCACAATGTGCAGTTCCTCTAGCATCCACCAGAGGCTCCAGCAGTGAGTAAGTCCCAATAGACTCCGACGTTAAAATGTCCGTTTACAGCCTGTGACAAAAAACAGTTACGTCTCCATGGCCAATTTCCCCTCACAGAAAAACTGTACACGAAGTGAATGTCACTTATTTATATCTATTAAGGCCTAAAATTTGCATTATTATGGGCGTGGCCTCTTTGAAAACTGGATGGTGGCTCCGGCAGCTGAAGTTGCTCGCTATCGTCACGTCAGCTAACTGGAGTTCGTGAACTGGAACTCTGGACCAACTTTGTGCTGTTGGTTCTTTTTGGACCATTTTTTAATGCGTTTATGTACCAAATATGGCTCGCTGTGCAGTTATTGTACCAATCATGGTCCAGGAAGTCAGTGTTTCAGCTTTGGTGAAATTGCATTTTTTTTTTTTTTTTGTCATTTGCATGAATTGGCAGATATCTGTGCCTGTGTGCCCATCCATTTACTGATGCAGATTAAGTAAAAGTTAATTTTCTGTTTATTCATATGATTCAACTCTGTTATTTTTTTTTAATTAATTAATTAATTTTGTCAAAGGGAAGATTCTTGTGTTCACGCTCCTGTTTGCAGGAAACTGCTCCGACAGTCTTCCTGCTCTCCTCCTGCAGCCTTTCTTTCATTAACACTGGACACACAGTCTGTATGCACAGCCTGTGCTACAGCTGAGGAACTCTTCACACTGCTGCTTGTTACTGCAGCAGTACAGTGATGAATAAGCTCATGATAAAATATGCATTTAGGCAGCAGAAATAATCTTTGCTTTCACTTTTTGTGTATTTATTTACATAATGAATAATTAGAGTGTGATCTAGATATATATGTTGGTGTGAACAGGAGTCTATGGAATTTGAAAATGTATATTCTGAAAATTGAGAAAAACAGAATGGAGTTAATTATACTTTATTTTGTCATATTTGCTTATTATGTTTTTTCTTTTGGTCGTGTGTTCTTTCTTCTAACTGATGAATGTGTTCAAAATAAAATGAGTTCTTTGCTGAGTTGTTCTTCTGAGATCTTAATGGAGATTCAGCAGTTTTGTGGTTTCAGATATTCAGATTTATTGAGCGTATCGAGCACTAAATTTATGAGAAAAAAACCTAAGAGAAATATTTTTTTAGTCAAAGAGTGCGCTTCCCTTTTCAATGACAAGCTTTAAAGAAATTCACGTATTTGATCTCAAGCGATCGATAACAAACAACTGGCAGCACCTGTTTCCTGTAAAGGCAGACAGCATACACGCTCACCTCTTTGTTAGCACAAATATCTAACAAATATCTCTCGTGGCAGCAGCTCAAAGCATTTAGGCATGTAGACCTGATCGAGGTGACCTGCTGAAGTTTAACCTGAGCATCAGAAGGCGGTAAAAAGGTGATCTAAGTGACTTTGAAAGTGGAATGATTGTTGATGCCAGACAGACTGGTCCGAGTAGTTTGCAAACTGCTGATCTTTCTAAGATTTTCCCACACAACCATTTCTAGGGTTTACAGAGGATGGTCTGAAAAAGAGAAAATATCCAGTGAACAGCCGTTCTCTGGGAGAAAATGACTTGTTGATGTCAGAGGAGAATGGACAGACTTCTTTGAGCTTTTAGAAAAGTAACAGTAACTCACATAACCAAAGTGTGAACACACAGCACATCAAACCTCGAAGGGCTAAAGCAGCAGAAGATTTCTGCTGTGAGTTTCAGATGGGAGGTTCAGAATTAGGTGTAAATAACATGAAAACATGGATCTGTCCTGCCTTGTGTCAAATGTTCAGGATGCTGGTGGTGTGATGGTGTGGGGATTTTTTTCTTGGCACGCTTTGGGTCACTTAGTACCAACTGAGCCTTGTATAAACACCACAGCCTACCTGAGTACTGTTGCTGGCCATATCCACCTTCTGATGACTGTTTCCAGCAGGATAATGCAGTATGTTTTCAACTATTTCTGTACTTTTTTATTCTGTGAAGCACTAACTTCGAGGTCACCACATCTGCCTCCATCTCACCTTATCCCTAGCTCCCTTCTTTGTCTCACCAACTCTCTGCATGTCCTGCTTCACTACATCCACGAGTCTTCTCCGAGGTCTTCCTCTTTTCTTTCTGCCCGGCAGCTCCAGATTCAATGTCCAGTATATGAACTATCCCTCCTCTGCACATGTCCAAACCATCTCAGCCGTGCCTCTCTAACTTTGTCTCCAGACCTGAGCCGTCTAATCTTGTCCATCCTGGTCACTCTCAGTGAAAATCTTAGCCCAGTTAGAAGTTTCTAAACCATACATTATAGCAGAAATGTATTTATTGTTATTGAGCCAAGTTTACTCAGAATGCACTTTAAAAAAAACCCTTTTCTCTGTTTTCCAGTGCTTATTTCTGATCCTCTCAGTTATAAACATTAAACTGGTGCACTTGGTTTCAGGGTAATTTTAACTTTAGATTGTGACTCCTGTAGTGGGTGTAAAATTGATTTAGTTGCATTTTTTTTAAAACATTTTTTCACAGAACTTAAATTTGTTTTTCATCCCTGAAAATATCTCCTGCACTTATGAAGTCATAAAGCCTCAGAAATGTTGGAAAAAATAAGATGACTCAATAAGCACAACATTTTGACCTACCCCTGTGCACTCTGTGGGCCTTTACTCTGAAAATATTCAGAGTATGAAGATAAAATGTTGCATGACTACATTAAATATGAAGTTATTATACCAAATATTAAAAAGATGTTAAAAGGCTGTGTGTGTATGTGTGATGACGTGGGCACAATCAGAAGAAACATTTGTTCACAGAGTCGGTATCGGTTGGTAATTTAAAAGAAAGTTGGGACTAATTAAAGCAGCACGCCATCAGGAAGCATCATCAACAAAACAAGAAGTGTGTTAAGAGTTAACACAGATAATTAAGGAAACAGACTGTTATCGTGGATGGGTGCCTCTTTAACAAGATAGTCAGTACATTTAATTAGATATTCAACTTTTTATTTAATAGAGAACTTGTTTAACTGCCACTGCAGTGGGTTTTCACCATGGCTCAGAGAAATGTCAGCACTTTGTTTACCTCTTGTTTGGTTTCTGCCCTCCGTATTACACTATTAGTACATCTGTTTATTTGATAGACTTCAAATACAAAGCAATTAAATCTTTTCCCAACATAATTAATTCAAGCACCAGCCATTTGTTCTATTTCCTCTTCAATAAGGCAGTTAAATTTGTGAGTCATTGTGACCTTTAGCAAGTAGTTATTGTTTCATTTAGTTCATTTCCAGCAGCTGCAGTCAGGATGTGCCAAAAAGCAAAACAAAATCAGGTAAAAACCTCTCATCATCTGTGTCTGTAAGCTTTTGTCCAGTTCTTCCTCATATTCAAAAACTGTACTCGGGACACCTTCGTAGTGATCCTGTTACCTATCCAGGTGCCTCCATGGATGAACTTCTCATTTTTTAGACACTGACCTCCAAAAAGTATTCAGTCATTTTTCTCAGCCTCTCTCTTTCTTTCACTGGCACTATTTATGTTCAGCAAGTCTTTAAGCTCAGTGTTGATGACCTGGTGGTGTCCCAAACACCAAATATCTGAGCACTTCAGAAAAGAAGCGCTCACAGACCTACTGAGATAAGATAAGTACGTCTCCAACAGGTAGTGCAATCATATATGACTGCTAGCCCAACTTCTCTAACCCTTCAAACATCACTGTCTTTGTTTAGTTCCAAAGTTACAGTACTATATAATTCAGTGTTTTAGAAATCCTTCAGTCAGAAATGGTACTGTATGGTTTTCATCTTTTGATAGATGAACCGGCGAGCTAACCTCCTGCTAACGTCTAACTGAGCTAAACCTCATAAATCGTCTTTTTCATGGATGTCTGAATGTTAAACTTTATTGTAACACCTTGGAGGTCAGGAACACATCATTTTATTGGACAGTTTTTAACTCTCAGCAGTGCCTCAGTGTTTGATATTCAGACCCTAAGGAGCACCTGAACCTGGAAATGGCTAAAAATGCTACACCTAGCAAATGGCTGTGGGACAGTTGTTGTTAAAAGGGAGTTCTTCCTTCTCACAGTCACCAGGTTTTGCTCATAAGGGATTATTTGATTGTTGGGGTTCCCTTTCAAATATTATACGTAGCCTACTTGATGTTCTTCCTGTCACAACCTTAGGAAGGGTTTGACTTTCTGTATGTTTCATCATTCATCACCATGAAGTCATCTCCTGTCCTCTCTGTTCTGCTGGAGATTGTCTCTTCTGTCAATGCTTCTTCAGGTATGTCACAAATGACAGATACTGCCTTCATGGATGCATTTAAAGGCAAAAACTGAGCATGTGATTGATGACTGTCTGGGTCACTTCATGAAAAATCATTCAGTGCCTCCTTGAAAATATTGGCTTATAATGCTGAAAACCATTTCCCTGGTTCCAGTTCTTTGTGTACTGGGTTTTTGGTCATGTTTTGATTTATATTTCAAACTAGTTTCCACTCAGTTGAAAAAAATTGCAGTTATGGGGATGCTGTGGTTTTCCTCCAGGGCTGGTGGGTTTGGATTGATGGGTCCTGCTTCTTCTACAACAGCTGGAACAGCGAGTCCCCAGACAACACCAACCTCTGCTTAATGCTCAGCCCTAATGGTAGGAAAACCCACATGTGGGGGTCCGGGGACCTTAATAATACACAGCAGGTTTCACAAACGTCATCATTAAGTTGGCCGGTGGCCTGCAGCCAGTCAGAAAGAGAACACAATAATGACTGAGGACATTTGAGCTCTCTCTATTTTTTAACCTCTGCTGGAAGCTCCTTGTAGCTGAGGTAAATCAGGGTGCAATACTGCCATATGACCAGCCGGGGGCACTACACAGCTTCTGCAGTTTTAGCAGATCGTCTACGGCACAGAAGGAAAAAGTGAGATATTTAACATTTGCTCTCATTTAGCTGTATTTTTTTGACAGAAAATTATGTTTACAGAGTTTTCTAGTAATTTTATTCTGAAGTTTAAAAAAAGTATTTCTTTTGTTCCAGCTTCATGCCTTTTTTTGCTCTTTTCACCCTTTTCTCACTAATCCTTTCATTTTTATCTGGTAAAAGACATGTAATTTCCTTTATTCTGGTGAGATTAATGTGTTACTGCAGTCAAATCATTAGAAGAAAGGCGATGATAACAATGATGATGAATTGCTTAAATAAAGATGGAAAATTGCTAAAATAAAATATAACAAAAAGGTAAAAAATTACCCAGTAGAGAAAGATTAGGTAAAATAATGGTTCTTAATCTTAATCTTAAGTACAGGGAAACATTGAAAATAATGCAATGAAGGCTGCCCATGAAGGCAATTGAATAAAGAAAAATAAATCCCATTAAAACGTTTTAATAAACTTAATAAAAAAAATATGCACAACAAATGTAACATGACTTCAAAGTGTCTCAGAGTGTAAAGTGCAGTGGGCAGTGAATGCACCAATATACACCTGTTCTGTATCAGTTTTTGATTGATGGATTTATTTATTTGTTTATTGCAGCACAAAAACAGAGCATCAGTGCTTGTTTCTGGTACTGTATGTACAGAATAGAAACAGTCCTGCAGATCAGCACCAGAGCTGATGTAGAACAGTCATTTTATTTAATGTTTCTTTTTTGTATAAAAAAGAAAATCTGTTGGTGTTGCAGCTGTGAAATGCCTCCAAACCGCTGTTGCTTTGCTGTTAGCGTTTGCATGTTATGTTAACTCTTCCAATGCAGACATGTGGTGTGTAACAGAAAACTACACTAAATATGATCAGTCTATTGTTACCTGTTGTTACACCCACCCAATCCAGCCCTTTATCTGACCAATGGCAACAGATCCAAACACTCAGTTTCAGAGAGGTTTTTTCTACTCCAGACCTTCATGTCACAGAAAGGGAATTTCCAAATCTCAAGCACAGCCAATCAGAATAAAGCTGTCTTAGAGAAAGATCACTCAATCAATGCTGACCTTGATATAATCTGGATTAAAGTGCTTTCCGTGTTTAATCTGGATCCGTATTTAAATGCCACTGGATAAAACTGAAGCTATGGTTAGGTAAAAATCCGACTTTACTTGAAGGACTGGAAAGAAAAGAGAGTGACCTAACTAGATGACCTTTGTCATAATAGTTACTGAAATCATCTGAAGAGCTTGCAAACCAGTTTGGGACACGTTGATCTGCAACTCTGCCATCTGCTATACAGAATCTTCAGATCTTATTTACAACCTTTCAAAGTTGCTGAACTCTTTGATAAAGTACTCTTGAATTCTGGAAAACATCACAAAAAATCTGTTTTTCTCTGCTGATTCATAAAGTGGGCAAGGAAGATTTTCAGCTCTCAAGAAGAAATGCAGAAGTGATGTTAGACTGGGATGAGATGATAAAGAATGGTCAGGGTGTTTAGGAAGATTAGGAAGCTTTACTAGGTGACTGGAAAAGTACAGCCAAAGTAGTGAGAGAAATGCTGACTTATCCTCTGGACAGAGGAAAGAAAACAAGGAGACTAGTTTTCTCCTTGTTCTGTTGAAGTACAGGAAAGTATTCAAAGAAGGAAATTAGAAAAGAAAACATGGGATAGTCAGAGAGATGAAGAAAGTAGACAGGAGTATTGGGAGGCAAGGCATGCAGCAAAGGGAGAAGTGGTAAAGGAAAAGGCTTAGAGTGGGAAGGAAGGAGAAAATGACTTGTATCAGCTGACTAGACAGAGAAATCGAGCTGGAAAGGATATGCAGCAGATTAGGCTGAATAAGGACAAAGATGGAAGTATACTAACACGTAAATGAGAGAATGTGGTGAGAAGATGGAAGGAGTACTTTGAGAAACTTGTGAATTAAGAAAATGAGACAAGAGAGAGGATAGATGGAGGACAGTTAGTGAATTAGGAGGTGCAGAGGGCAAATCAGGAAGACCTGAGGGCAGTTATCAGGAGGATGAAAAGGGGAAAGGCAGTTGGTCCAGATGACATACCTATGGAGTTATGGTGATGTTTAGGAGAGAGGGCATCAGACTTGGTATTCGTACAGATTTTCAAAAACAAGGCTGATGTGCAGAGGTGTAGTAACTACAGAGGGATAAAGCTGAGCCATACCATGAAGCTGTGGGAAAGAGTTGGTTAAGCTAGGCTTGTACAGTGAAGAGTGAGAGGTGAAGAAGAGAGTGCAGGCGGGGTGGAGTGGCTGGACATAAGTGTCAGGGATGATTTTGGATAGAAGGACAGCAGGAAGAGTGAAAGGGAAGGTTTATAAGATGATAGTTAGGACATGCGTAAATAGTTAGACCTGCTATGATGTATGATTTGGGAATGGTGGCACTGACAAAAAGACAGGCGGTGAAGCTGGAGGTGGCAAAATTATGATGCTGAGATTTTAATTGGCAGTGACGAGATTAGAAATGAGTGCATCAGAGAGACGTCTCAGGGTGAGATGGTTTGGACATGTGCAGAGGATGGATAGTGGATATACTAGAGAAAGGATGTTGAATATGGAGCAGGAGGAAAAGAGGAAGACCACAGAGAAGATTCATGGACGTACTGATAGAGGACATACAGAGAGCTGGTGTGACAGAGGACGATGCTGGGATAGGGTGACATGGAGGAAGATTATCTGCCACTGCGACACCTAAAGGGTACAACTAAAAGAAGAAGAAGCATGATACTGTAGGAAATAAAATCCCATTCAGTCCCAGACTATTTGTCCTGGTGATAACAGATTTATTCTTGTGAGAACGTGGAGGGCTGCACCCTCAGTGCAAGAATAGATGGCAGAAATGGCAAAAGCTGCAGCATGTGAAAGACTGGAAAATTATTATTGTATAGTTTACCATATTGGTTTCTGGGTTGCTTTGTTTTTCTCTTTGTTGTTTTTGTTATGTATAAATAAAATCTGCTAAAAAAGGAATGAAGTGGATTCAAAGGGGGAGGAGCTAAGCATCCAGAGCCAGAGGATGAAGTGAAGGCCCAGTACCAGATAAAGACAGATCATTTTCAAGCGTAAACTATACAAAGCTACTCTTGTAGAGTCTAAGACTTAAGATATAGAGCTGGAAATGAGCAGATCCACTTTAAAATTTAACCACAATACAAAAGTTACTTAACTTACCTGACTGTCAGTGTGCAACTAGCTCAGCCCTCTTTAATATCTTTATTTGTAGTGGCAGAACCTGAGCCTCAAAGTCAATTTTTGCAGCAGCCTCTATTTTCAGCCCTGGCCTTAATCTCAGGGTTTACTTTGGCCTTTGTTGACAATGAAATGGGCCTTAAATAGCACATTAGCATGCAAGCTTAGTACACATCACTTAATAGTAGGTTGGGAGTCCCTGAGGTCGGCTCTCAGCGGGGTTGTCTCTGAGGTAACAAGCCTCAGTGCTGCTCCACACAAACACCAGCGTTAATGCAAATTCCTGCCATTTATTTTCATTAAAATGTTTCAGAGTCCACATAAAAATCACATTTTAATGAGGATGTTTTGCCATATTAACATATTAGTATTATTGCACAAAAGCGTGAGCTGCTATTTTACATTACATTTGACTGCATTGTGCTGAGAAAGACGAGGCAGTCCTGAACCTTCAGGTGGGCCCAGTGAACACAAGGTAAAACACATTGAAGGTGGAGGCAGCTGCACAGCTGATGGAAAAGTCTGCTCATGGTGATTTCTGCAGAGCAGAAGTGAAACAGTTTCATTTTTACCACAAACTGTTCACGGAACAGACTTATGGCTGATGCTGAAAACAGGGATGCACTGTGAAAGACATTCAAGGGAATGACTAAAAAATGACTCAGTTTCACAGCTGCAGCATCCAGAACTGACTGGAATTCATTGTGGTAGCTGTGAGATACTGTGGTTGACCTTAGGCCATGTTTGGAAAACCAGTCATTGTGTTTCCTGGGTGCAGCTCAGAGAAGCAAAGCCATTTCAAAGGGCAAAAGTCAGATTTTGTTTTTAGCTTTACCGTATTATATAATTTCAGTAAATACATCTGAAAAACCCCACTTAGCTAAATGTTCTTTTGCCTCACTTTTTGCCCACTGAATTGTGTCAAAGACTATTTTTTAATCCTGTCAGAAAAGTTCCCCTCATACCTAATCCTTAACATAGGGGTCACCAGCCTTTACTCCCAAAAGAGCTGTTTTGAGCAGTCACCACATGTGAGTGCTCTGCAGTGGGCTGTTTATATCACTCTAACTTTGACATTTTTATGACAGTACGTCCATGTTTTTGTTGCACTTGTGAAAGTACAGACCTAATTTCTTTTTCAAAAATATGAAAGAAACAGAACTGTGAAGAACTGTGAAGTAAAGAAAAAAAAAGAAGCTAGCTAGCTATTTTTTTTAATCTAGCTACAACCTTTCATCTAAATATCGTCACTTTTGGCTTCACAAAACAAAGCAAAAACATGATGGCAACCAAAAAACCAACATCTAAACTTCAAAGTGTAGAGTCCAAAAGCTTGGGTGGCATCTCTGTGGCTATATCTATCTTTCATACACAGTCTGATTTCAGCCTTCCTGAGGCCTTTGTTTGTGGACTTTGTATGTTATCTGTGTGGGTTTTATTGGTTTCTTTCCACAGACCACAGACATGCATGGATTAATCAGCTGTGGCTTGGATGTGGTTTGGATGTGTGACATATAAAGCACATAGACTTGAGTGTTGTGCAACATGGGTGAAGTTGACTCACAGTATAGAGCACTTTGATTGGCCAGTGAGACTGATAAGCGTTATATAAATACTAGCATATTTTTACTCTATAAATGTTAAGACACAATGTGAAAGTGAAATATATTCACATTCACAAGAATTCCATAAGTTTTAATATTAAGAGGGATTTAAAATGTTACTGTAACAGTTGCTGTTTTCGGGCAACACTGCATGAGTGTGCTGGCTTGTCTGAACAGCTCTCCTCAGTGAGGAAACATCTTTGGTGCCTGAACAAACATAAAAGTGAAAGCAAAAACCAATAAAGTGTCTCAGTGAGGCGCCTCAATGATGAGGTCGCTGCTGGACAGATGAATGGTTTTCTTCCAAAGGGTGAAGGTCAAAAACATGTGTAGTGTTCTATTTGTACCCATGGAGTTCAGTGCACACGCCAAGCTTGTTTCCAGTAATTTGTCCCACCACTTTATAGTAGGCATGTCTCTTGTAGTTGTGGATGGGCATTTCAAGCAAAAAATCATTACTTGATTTTCATGGGGAACTATTTGACAAAGGGCAGCATGGCAGTGCAGCTGTTAGCATTGTTGCTTCACAGCATGAAGATCCTGGGTTCACTGTGGCCTTTCAGTATAGAGTTTTCATGTCCCTGAGCCTGTGTGGGCTCTCTCGCTTCTTCCTGTAGTCCAAAGACCTACCTGTTAGATTAGCTGGTCATTCTAAATTAGTCATAGGATGTCTTTCTGTGTTAGCCCTGCAGTAGACTAACAGCTATGACAACTGAGATGGGACCCCTCTCTGTGACCCTGAATTGGATAAGTGGTTAAGAAAATGCATGGATACACTATTATCTGTAGATCACATCTTTGCTTTATGCTTTTTCTGTTTTTGGTTCCTAATTAAGTTGTAATGCGATTGTAGCGCATCTGGACTCCCCACGACACGCACACTGGTATTGCTTATAGTGACTTTATTGTACACAACACACACACGGACGCTTCCTCCGTTGGTGACGGCTCTCTCTCTCGACTCCTCCGAACCACCACACCCTTCTCCTTCTCACTGCAAAACAAATAAACACAGTCCATCAGCCCCTGACAGCCAGCACCTGCTGAGCCCCGCCCAGCGAGCTCACTGCCACACTCCTCCCTTGCAGCCGTGCCAGGGACCACACCCTGCCACAGCGATCCTCTTCTATTGTTTTTGTTTAATCGTCTCTGTTGTCACTATCATCAAAGTAAACTTCTGGTGATAGTTGCATACACGTCCTACCAGGTAGTATTAAAAACCAGTAAAAAATATGTATTTTAATGAAAAAAAAAATAGTTGTATAAATGATTTGATTCCTATTATAACTTAATGACTGTTTGTATTCTGGAAAACCCCACACTCTCCTGCTTGAAACAATCGAAATTAACTGGCAGTTCTTTCTTTTATTTTTCTAGTCTGACTGACTACTAAAAGAGCTTCAAACCACAGGCCACATATACCCACACATAAATTCAGTATTTTTTCAATTTTATTTGACACACACACATGAAGCCAGTTTATAATCACCAGTTCACCTAACATGGATGTGTTTGGGCTGTGGGAGGAAGACAGAGCACACCCAGAGAAAACCCACTCAGGCTCAGGGACAACATGCAAGCTCCTTAGCCTGTATTGGCTACGTCCAATCAAAGCTACACGCAGCCAATGTCAGTGTTATCTTTTTGGCTGCTGCACCAACTTACATCACATCATTTAATTAAAAAATCCACAAAAAAACTCCAACAGCACAAACACGGCCCAAAGGTTCAGTTCAATGGCTTTTTAGCTGAGGTGAAGCCTAGCAGACAGCAAGCAGCTACAGCTGCCTGTGTCGATATCCACCTGTCAGTCAAAGAGGCCACACCCCTCTAATGCAAACCTTAAGCCCTAATACAATTTCATCAGGTGAGTTATTATGTGCAGTTGTCATAAAGGGAAGAACTGGCTACAGAGACCGAAAGGTTTGTGCTTAACATTGTGCCACACAGCTGACTTCTTCATATCCATGTTTGTATGTTCTGATTCTAAGCCTGCAGCACAAAAACAGAAAGTGTCAGATGTCCTCATGTCAGTTTATATAACTTCACTTTCGCCTTGTTGTCCTGCAGACTCGTCAGGTCAGGTCGACCCTTTGGCTGCTTCACACTTTGATCTGGTGGAGACTTTGCAAGTCTTCTGCACATTCTGTGCTAGCATGACTCATCATGTTGTCTCCATCATGTGTGCATCATGTGGTTTTGTTAAGGCTGCTGTGGAAGCAGACAGAAGGGAAACCTCAACGTGACCAACATCAGAATAATGCAGTGGTTTGGTGGTAACGAGTCGGAGAGCCAGCAGTGATGTGTGGTTCTGCACTGCTAGCAAGACACAATGGACATGTTTATGAAAGCACTGACAGGTACGCAAAGACTGCAGACTTCTGACAGTTTACAGCAGAACAAGTTAGGACGTGTAGCTTTCTTTCATCTCTGTTACACATACGTCATATTCCTGTATTAATCAGAGTCAGTGTTTTCAAAGACAAACCCAAATCCAAAGATTTAAACCAAATACCTCATGACTCACATTTTAATCACAGCAGAGCGCAGAAAACATATCAAATATGCTGTATGAGTGAGTGTGAGTGTGAGTGTGTGTGTGTGTGTGTGTGTGTGTGAGACCTGTAGTAGAAAATGAGTGCATTCATTTGAGTGCCCAACTTAAGTAGAAAGGAGCTACGTATATTAGTTCCAGCACATTTACTTTTACTATGCATACAGCGCTGTCAGGCTGCTCATTCAGTGACATAAATAAATAGATTTTTATTTATTGATCTACCTATATAGCATCAATGCCTTTGTCTTGCAGGAACTGCTGACACACTCCAGCCACATGAGATCTAGCATTGTCTTGCATTAGGAGGAACCCAGGGCCAAC
>VVHJ01027090.1:2710-15230 GCA_015107715.1 Tylochromis polylepis
GAGACAAGTGTTTTTGTTATTGTGTTATACTCCTTTCTCAAAAGCACTCATCTGGCACTGATGTTACAGATACAATACAGAGGCTCCACACACCAATCCCTCTGGCACTCACTAATCCACAAGAACACTACTTTGGTGTCCGACTCACCCAGTACAGTACGTCCGTCCAGCCTTCCATGGTTATACACTGGAACACCGTTAACATGGCAAAGGCAAAGTTGTCGAAGTTTGTGATGCCGTCGTTTGGGCCCTCCCACCCCACTCTGCACTGTGTTCCATTCTGGGTGCAATGTCGACCATAAGCTCCATCAGGTGCACACGGTGCTGGCTTTTCCTCTGCAATAGTGCCTGTGACAAAAGGGAAAAAAAGCAAGTGTTTTATTTACTTTATAAACTCTTACTAATACAGCTGAAAAGTGGCAATGGCCATTTTTAAAAAAATTTTCAGATATCTGACAAATAATGTCTTTTTTGTGGCTTTAATGATGCACTGTTGCCATAGAGGAGAGTCAGAGGTTGAAAATTAGATCGAATTACACAAAAGATCATTTGCTGTTGTACCAGGGAATAAAAACAGTTCAACAAGACAACTATAATTTATTTATAACCCACAGATATAGTGATTTAAACTTCATAGAAAAAGCCATTTTTAGCTTTTACCCATCATGATTTTTAATGTAAAAATCAATCAGCATGAAGCAAACTTAAAAGTGGCAAAAACCACAGATCCTCGAAAGCCCGCTTGAGGCATGGCTCCAAAAGGAGGTCACTCCCCAAAGATTCACATGTTAAGATAACCAAATTTATAACAGAAATAAACATGTTTAGAAGCTGGTATAAAAACATGTCATGCTCTATAGCTTAAGTCTCCTTCGATACCAACTGTAAGGGGGGTAATTTTTCACATAACCGACTGTTTTCAGTGTATTTCGCATCGTTAGCACGTGCAACTTTCACTTCCGATAATTCTGTGACTTTTTAGGATTGCATCGTATTAAAACATACCGTAAACATTGTTGTTGTTCACTTTTTCCATTGTGTTTTGTTTTCAGTCTCTTTTTCACTCGCCAAAGTTAACATCTCATGTAACAGTGCAGTGACTTAGGCTGCAGTCACACAGGCCTAGAAAGCAGTTGGCAATCCCTTACTGGTTGCAAGTGGTTGCTGGCTTACGCTGTGAAAAAAAAAATCCCACATGCTGAAACGGGAAGGAAATGTCCGCTTTAGGGGAAAAGCTGCCAAATATCTTTGGCAGCTTTGAAGAACTTCCACCTTGATCAGTCAGCTACCCCCTGTAATCACCGATTGCCAGGGAAAAGTTGCTTGCGGTAGCTAATTGCAAAGAGGTTGCAAAGAGCTATAAAGTGTTGCACCACAAACTGCCTTGTGATTGCCACTAGATGTGAAGAGTGCAATGCATACAAGATATGGAATATGCTGAAATATGTTGATTTCAGTGGCAAGGTACCACTTACTTTGAAGGTGAATCATCTCTGCTTCCAGTTTCTGTCATACTTTTTCCAGTTAGTTAGCATGTTTGCAGACAAATTGGAGTCTTCCATGCAAACTATGGGTGAAAGCAGCAGTCTACTAGCAACCAAAGCAATCACAAGGAAGCTTCTGGTACGGCACCTGTTTGCAACTGATTTCACCCTGTTTGCCAGCACTAGCAATAGCAGAAGCTCCAAGCTTCAAAAGTCCAGTGAATGTTTCATTTCAAGGGAATGTCCATGTACTCTTTTCAATATATAGTGGCGACTGGATCCTTCTTATCAAAATTCTCCTTGAGATCATTACTCCTTATGCTTCTGTGTACACAGACTTGCACTTTTTTTATCGAGAATACTTTTCTAATTCAGCTGCTCATCTTTTGAACTGCAGATCCCAGGAGGAGAGATTTACGCCCATTCAAGCAGTACTCACTGAACATTTTGATTCTTTTGCTACGGGAAGCTCTGTTACGGACACAATCCATTCACATCTAAAAACAAAAAGAGGTTAAAAGGCTAAAAGGACACAGTGAAATAACACCAAACAAAGGCACCATGAAAAAAAATCAATGTGGAAAAAGTGTTTTACTAATTATACAAAACAAGCTCTCCAGGGTGATCTATAGGATACCAGAGTATTCCACTGGCACTTACCCTGTGGAAAGCTAATGCTTCTCAGGGGATGTATAAACCATCATAATAACACTCCAGTCCATTATACCTGAGGCCCTCTGCTGAAAATGGTTTCAATCATTTATGGCAGCTGTTGTTTCAATTATTGCTCAAATTGTTCCTGCTCAGAAACATAAATGATGGTTTGAATAATTAATTGATGTGATCATTTAACTTTTAAAGGTTTGCTTGTTGATAAAGTTCTACTGTAGAGTTCAAATTTATGCACAGACCAGTCAAACTAAAGACCTTGAAAGCATAAAGTTTGGTGTTTGTGTTTAAAGGGTTTGTGTGGTCATTCATGTGTTTATATCTGGGCTTAGGGTGTGTCTGTACGTGAATAAACGCTAACTGAAGCATGCCTACACACACATTCAATACATGGTTTGATCATGTATCTAAGCAACTGAAGTATTGTGTGCCATTGGCTGTGTTTGATCGTGCATGTTTTTATTTATAACTGTGCATCAGTGCTTACAAATAGGTACTCTATGAGCTCCTCAAGCTCTCTGTCTGTATTTGTGTGTACCTGTTAGGTTATGAACGCAGGTCTTGTGCATCTTGCCCATGAAGAGCTCCAGACCGATGATGGCATAGATGATGATGACGAAGAGGACCAGCAGGGCGATATGAAGCAGAGGAACCATGGCTTTGATTATGGAGTTCAACACTACCTGTAAACCTTGGGAGGGAAACACATTTGCTAAGAATCCAAAAATGCATATGAGAGTGTACAGAACATTTAAAAAAGACATACAGTTATATAAAATCTGAGGATTAGAGACTTATTGTCATTAAAAATCATTATTGGCATGTCACATACCAGGATTGTCATAATTAATCACCATTAAGCACTTAAGCTGACCGTTATATTTCATCTGAAGCTTTAATATTCCAATTGTACAGATATTCTACTGAAAAGTATGACTTCTATTAATTTTTAGGCACAGAAAAAACATGGTATTTTCAAATGCGAATTTGTCCACGAACAGACCACATTTCCAGTTAATTTTATAAATGCTTTGATGAACAACAGCTTAGTGCTCTGCATATTAATAACTTAAAACAAGAGGAGCAAAAATATGTTGCTGCTGAAGAGATGTAACAATACAAAAGGCAGTAGGAGAAATTGTGGGTTTATTTAACCGACTAATTTGTAAAAAAATAAAAAATGAAATAACAAAAAAAGGCTCACAGGCTTGTGCATATAGATGAGACCACTTTATTAGATTACACTCGTTTTAATTTCATCAGCTACTCTTTTGAACTTTTTAAAATGCAACTTCAATATTAGTGTGGTGTCGTGGAGCAAGGAACGCTTAGATATTTGCTGGAACAGCAGCTTTTCCACTTGTCAGTCGTGAATAACTGGCATGGTTAAGATGCCTAGATTGTCCAACCTCATGTTTTTCTTCCTTTAAGGATCAACCTTTAATAAAAAGATAATAAATTCCATAGCACATAAGCAACTGGATGCCATCTGTGTGGAAGTCAGCTGGCAAACACGCTGTTGATCAGTTGCCATGACATCATCTGAATGCACAGCCCAGTGATGTTGGACAGTGCTGCGCACAACGGCACTCGGCACTTTTACGCCAAATGACAAAGCGATAGCTGCGCACTTGCATCCTGTGCATTTGTTTGCAACTGTAATCCAAATAAAGGTGGAAACACACAATCTTCATTAAGAGTATCTTCACAGACAAGCATGCACATAACTCGTCTAGCTCTGAAGGTCTCTACATTTCTGACAACGGGGCAAGAAGAAGACTGAGTGTGAGTATATGTGTGTGTGCATTTGTGTGGCGTCATGTGTGGCGTCAAGCACCAATGCAAGCTTCAATCTCTGGTCCATTCCACCCCCCACCACACCCAATAACCATTCACACCTGATCCCCAGAGCACCATTTCTGTGCCTGCTTTTGTCTCTTTCATTCTTTTTTTTCTTCCATAGCTCTCAGTACTTACTCGGTACTCCAGAGACCAGTCTGAGGGGTCTGAGTACTCTGAATGCCCTCAGAGCCTTGACATCAAAGCCTGCTGCTTTCCCTCCAATAGGAGTAGCCCCGTCTCCTTTTGTGGCCTGCTCCAAGATTGCACTGAATAACCTGTAAGACAGAAGGTAATGACTTCAATAACCATCATTTTCACATTGACATCCCATTTCCACATACTAGAGAATATATGAGATATGTTTTTTTAAATCTTTGTTTGCCACTTTAGACATTGGCAATCGTGTTGCACAATATCAGATTACAGGTGAAATAAAACACTTAATTCTTTGACATAAATAATTAAGCTATATGCAAAAGGTAATTGGAAAAGGTATGACTGATGCAAAATTTCAATACTGTTGTCGATGGTAGTTGGTCGCTCAGTATGTCATAGTCTGGGGTTGGCTTATTTATTAATCCTATACCAAATGAGTCACCAGTGGAAACATTGCAATATAAGTGAAATGTGCTTACAGCAGCCAAATTTGGGAACAAATTTTTAGAAGGTAAAGGACTGGTGAAGTCATCAGTCCCGTTTCACAATTTGACTCTTGAAGAAAATCGAAAGCAAAAAATAAAACAGCTTAGCAAGTTATCCTTCCGAGAAAACAATAGAAAATGTTTCATCTGTTCCCTCTGTTTTTCACAGATAAGGAAATGTGAGGCATGTGGCTTTAATGATTTGACAGTCAGCGCCACAGAAGCCTGTGCATGACTGTAGTGAAGAGAGCTGTCTCCAAAATACACACACACATAGAGCACAGTCAGTTTATGTGGTAGGTAAACTGCGCAGAAAAACTCTCCTCTTTTAAAATGCCAAATGTATTTTTACACTGTTGCCCTTTTTAGTTATTACCCTCCATGAAAACACAAACATCCAGCCAAAAAAGATTTAAGCAAGAACTGCTCATGAGTTTAAATTAATGAACTTTGGCCAAAATGTGCGAACACTTTACTTTGGGGAAATTCAGGTCTGGGACTGATTTTCATTGTTTGGGCTGCTGACCATTGTCACAGTGATAGGAAATCTAAAGTGCACTATGATAAGACAGACCAACAATTGCCAGCCTTGGGACTGAAAAGGACAGCATTACAGAAAAGGGCCAAAACAGCTTAACAGCTGCACTGTGAGGATGGCCTTGATTTGGGTTTTGAAGGGTCACAAGCCAATAAGGCTGGGCAGCACTGTTTTACTGTAGAGCAGTAAAAGTTTGTGGTAAATGTAAAGCGAAATGTCGTATAACGCGACCGTACCCATGAGTGCTAAGTGAGGTCGATGAAGCCATAATTTCTCACATTGGTCTGCAAGAACTTGGGATAAAATACAACACAGATCCCATCAGCCAGGTTCTATTGGAAAGCAGAGGCTGCTATAGGAGCTAGTGCCCAGAAATGTTTTGACTGAGATGATCAGCAATCACACTGTACTCATCAGGTTTCCATACATATTTGTCAGTGTAAAGCAGAAGTATAATCTTCAATGAAGAGCGAAAGATGCTCTTTTTACACTCTTGCCTTTTGTCAACTATCATCCCAATGAAATTACTGACATACATCCCTTTGGTGTAAGTGACTCACAAGCTTGAATTTATGTACGTCCAGCTGAGCTTATCACTCTCCCCTTCCTGTCTCTGGCTCTCTGAGATCCTTTAGAAATCACCATACAATACCATTTTCCAGCTAGCATGGCTCAAAGGCCAGTCAGTGGCGCGTTAGTCATGGAGAATTATCAATTAGCACAGATGAAATGGCCACTTGAAAAGGCCTCTCAAAACATATCTCCCTCTCTCTCCCTCTCACACTCTGCCTCTCTATTTCGCACTACCTCCCTCTCAATTTGATTAACTCTCTTTTCCTCTCTCTCTCCCTCTCTCTTGGTGGGAAGCGCTCCTTTGAAACCGAGCACGAACAGTACGTCAGAGATTCACAATTTTGCACCACCAGCATGTTCTTTTGTTGTAGGGTGTTTAAAGGTAATTAGAGCCTTGGAGTTGAGCACCACATTGTGAGCTGTATACATCCACAGCTAAAGATAGTACCAACTGCATGCATTCAGAAAGAAAAAAAGGCTGAGAGGTATCACAGACGTCAAAATGTCAACACTGCGTCGCCTGAGAAAAAAAATATTTACAGTTAATTGTTACAGTTTTAAAAGCTTGAGCATGTTTAAACAGTGATTCTTGAAGCGATGTAAATAGCACTTGTAGCCAAGTGTGCCAAACTAAATGCAGAGTCTCTGCTTTACACTTAGATGGCACTACAGTCCTTGATGCACTGACTCACTCAAGACAACTTTGAACTGATAATGCGTTATGCTGCAAATACACTTCCATACTTTTCACTTTTAGATACCTTTGTTTGTTTGTTTGCTATCCTGTGAACAGAAGAAAAGCAATAGCCACAAGTCTTTATATTTATACCATGAGTGCACAGTTGGTGCTTTTTCAAATGATGGTTTCTGTGTAATGTGTCGAAAAAAATTTTTGCTTTGAAGTTTGAGGAATTTTGCAAGAATTGACTGACACTGATATTCGTGGATTTAAAAATCCCATATTCTCTGTATATCTACCGGTATTTATTTGTTCTTTCCCTTTTAATTTAATTGAATTTATGTTATTTTTGTGTAGTTATCTGTGTGCTTGTTTAGGCCTTGGCCAACTTTGCTCAGATCAGCTGGTTGTTGCGTTTGTGGTTTTCCAAACATGTGATATATTGAAGGGTGTTTCCCCTATCGCTCCTTTTACAATTTTCATTTATTGGCTGTCATAAATGCTGATATTGATAGTTACTATCTGCCGGTAATATCCACCCACTGGATATTATGATATGTCAGCCTAATTTTGCAAATTTTGGTATACGAGTTATGTGGAGTTACTATCTAGTATTACTATCCATCAAAGGCTCTGATTACCAAAACCGACATCTTTAAATATCTGCTTTTGTCCGATTAATAGTCAAGTCTCTAGAACAGTGGTTCCCACAGTGCAGGATGGACACCCCTTGTGGGCTGTCATGGTACTGCAGGTGAACTTCAGTAATAACAGAAGTTTAGTTTGAAATTACTCACAAGTATGTATTTATATTTAAATAAAGGTATTTATTTATATAAAAAGTGAATCAAATCTGGTAATAAGAGATGGTTATGATATTGATCATTACTCTGACCTAAATTTAATGCTTTTGTATTGAAGTTGGTCTCTCAGAGGCAGGCGGGTCAACAATTGGCCTTAACACTTTGGATATGACTGGATAGTATTAGTCTGGTTTTTAAGTGGACTGCAGCACTCTTGACCTTGGGAATGGCTAGTCTAAGATACTGTAGTTTATTCTTACTGTTTAAATCATTGACTTTTTTTTTCTTACAAAACTCTACACCTGTCTCCTGAAATATTATACCAAACCACAATACATTATATTATCTCTTATATAAGCAAACATTGTCTATAAAACTCTTCAAACAAACTGTCATTTGAATAAAAGCATCAAGAACAAACTCTGCACTTATAGTATAAATGAATTGTTTTATAAATTGTTTTTTATGTGTGAAAGGAAAAGTTCTTTCCCAGCATGTTTTGTCATTCATCTTCAGTATCCAAAGGTATGTGGTACTCCTGTGTAATCTGAACATAAATCTGTATAAATAAACACAATAAGTTTGCTTCACAAAAATTTCTAACATTCCACAAACAACAAAAGTTCAATAGAAGAAAACAAAAACATTTTTGCGGGTCAGGCTGTGAAAGTTCATCCACATCACATTGAGTGTTGTATCTAACTTGACAGCATGAAAAGTATTGCCTGTAGTGCCGAATCTGAGTGAAGTGTAGTGAGTTGTTCCACAGGCTTTTATTTTCCTGTTTTTTTTTTTCTTTTTGTTAGAGTGTAAAGCAAAATATTCATTCAGCTTGTATTAATTCTGCCCAAATTTTACATCCTGAAGTACAGTAAGTGTCATGTGGTAGTTTTCTGACCCTGTAAATGGTGAACAAATGGAATATATATTATACGTTTTTTGCCTGAATCCTTCACTGTGCATTTTGTACTGATCACGCCCTTAATACAGGGAGGGAAAGTAAAATGAAAGAAGCATAAAATTGCACGGAGAAGGAGATGGACCTAATACATCTGAGGTAAAACAAGAGTGGAAAAAGTGATGACAAAGAGTGAAAGAGCGAAGTCAAAGATGAAGAAGTAAAGCAGGTATGAATGCAGAGACTACGGTTCTTAAAATTAATTTTCCAATCCACTGAATGCTGATCTTTAAGTCACTAAAATTCAACTTGGGTCTTTTTTTTGTTTTTTTGTTAATGATTATTAAAAAGGTTGGTGGGGTATGGGGTGTAAATTTTTTTTCTGTGTGACAGAAAAAGTTTGAAAACTGCTGAGCTTGAGTCTCATTCATATTCATATCGCACATGCACACATGAGCACAGCCTGTTGAATTACCGAGCTTTAACTAATGACCTCTCAGGTAAGTGCCAGCCAAGTATGGACTGTGGCATCTATGTGAATGTGCACGTGTGTGTGTGCATGTGTGATGGTGCATGTGTCTCTGAGGCTGCTCAGCACCAGGTACAAGCTCTTTCACCCATATGGTGAATAATCCAGAGGGAGTGAACTCTTGTCACTTCTCATCTATACACAGACACACAGACAGACTGGCAGTTAGATTCGCAAGGGCATAGAGACAAACAGCCACTCGTGCACACAGCCACACACACAAATACACACACAGACACACACGCACATACACACACACTCCTTGCAGCTTGTGAAACAGAAGAGGTCTGTGGTTGTTAGCTTTTCACATCTTTTCTAGTGGATTTTATTAGTTTTCTGATTCATTTAAATGTCAAGTTAAAACTGAGTTGGCATATTATTGAAGTGCTTTCTGATGTGTTAGCCCTTTAGCTAAGAAGTGGTTAGGATTAGGCAACATAAGCTGTTTTAGGAATATTAGGAAAGAATTATCATCATGGATCATGATCATGTTCACCTTCATGATTCATTTACACAGCAGCAAAAAAAAAGAGCTTTTCTGACTTTTGCACTAAATTCTGACTTTTTCAAGTAAAAAACTAAGAATTTTGAGATTATTTAGTATTCTCAGATCAAAATCTGAATTTGGGGGAAAAAAATACCAGAATTTGGAGACTGAAGCCTGAATTCCAACTTTAATCATCCAAGCTAATAAAACACATTAATCAAAAGTCAATAGCAGAATAAGCTGTTTGGCATTGGCACAGAAGATCTGGTGTTCTTCAGGGGTGCAACCCAAATACTCAGCTTTACTGCTCATCTCTGCTGCTCAACTCAACTCACAAGTTTATATATGTGTTCAGTGGCCCTTAACCTCTTCCATAGCATACATATTTTTGAGCCTTTTGAGGCATCCGTGTCCAGTCCCCTATAACATTAATCCTTAAATAGGCTGATGTGTCATTCTGCATGACTCTTCAAATAGAAACCACTTTGCATGTGTTTCGCCTTCTGAACTTCCTTTGGCAGGGTTTAAGAAAAAAAAAATTACTTGCAGGCATCAGTGCAGTATAGTTGTACATTAAGTCATATTGCATCACAATAAAAGGCACAATTCAAATCGAGAAAGAGACACAAACAGAGAGAGACAGACAGTGAGGGTAGATAACAGCTTAAGAGTGGTAAAGGTTGTGTTTATGCCATGGGCACTGGCACCATGTTTTCAGCCGATGGGGTGTGTGTGTGTGTGTGTGTGTGTGTGTGTGTGTGTGTGTGTGTGTGTGTGTGTGTGTGTGTGTGTGTGTGTGTTTATGGGCTGAAGCCAAACGTGTTCAGTTAGTGATGGCTAATGTGAGTGAACACTTGACTTGCAATGAACAAGACTCACTGAATGTGCATGTCTGTGTGTTGGTGTATTTACAAAGGCTTCCTCCAGGCTGAGGGTGCTTTCTTGCACACACGCACATGAGCATGCACACACACACACACACACACACACACACACACACACACGCACACACACACACACACACACACGCACACGCACACACACGCACACGCACACACACATACACACACACACACACACACACACACACACTCAGGCAAAATGGGTTTAGCAGATGGACTATGTTGCTGAGTTACAGATAAAGAAAAACAGAGCAGAGCTTTGCTATCAGCATCTCACAAGCTAATCAGTTTAAGCTTCACCAATACACTGATGGCCAAAGTTTGCTGCAGCTTTAACACAGATTTCCTGTGAACTAAAGAAAGCTTTGTCAGTGGACAATACTCCTTTCAAATGGTTACTACAGTAATCTATATAATACTATAAAATACTATATATACTCAAGATACTGTGGAAAAAAAGAGCATGCATATCCTCAATCAGCTTTTTAATTCTGAATTACTTTGTGTGCCAGCAGGCTGGATATTGCAAATCAAATAATTTTACTGCCATAAATAGAGTGTTCAATAACACTGACATCACAGAAGTAAAGTTGAACTGATCCAGGCTATCAACACAGACAATCTGACTGTGAAAGATGAACGTAATTTTGGCACAAACTGAACTTTTTATTTCAATGGTTGGATGTTAAATAAACACATGACTGTCAGGTTAAATTTGTAAATAAATTAACAGACTTTAGCTCCTCACCAAGGCTGTGTATTTGTCTCTCTGTTAAAGAGACGAGTCAAGCTCAATTTTATGAAACCTGGTGGAGATGTGGAGCATGGGGGAGCAGTAGAAGAATCTATAAAATGTTAGTGCAGACCTGGATCACTTTCATTAAAATTGCAAAATATGGGATTGGCCTTGTGGAGTCTGTCTGAGTGCCTTTCTGGTTTTACAAACAGGAAGTAGGGTAAAAAAAAAATCAGCTACAAGCAAAAATATACCTGTTTCTTTGCCTTTGCAACTGAAAGTAAAGAAGGCCATGTGAAATGCCATTTTACTGTAACTTTGATAGATGCACTACGACTACCTCTTACATTAGACAGAGGCTGCCAATTGTCTTGGCTGTACTTCCATTGGTTGACAGTAATTATACTAAGGTACTATGATTAATTTGCCAATGATATGCTGAGGTTTAAAAGTGTGTCAGGTAGCTGTTAAAAAGAGACCGTGCATCACAATTACACAACTGAATCTATGAAATCTGCTTCATCAGTCAAACTTCATAGTCTCACTTGGAGTAACACGTCATTAAATAACACGTCACAGTTTGTCTCTTTTCTGTGTGATTCTGATCGCTTACCCTACAACTACAATGATGAAGTCTAGCAGATTCCAGCCGTTCCTCAGGTAGGCGTTAGGGTGGAAGAGCAGGCCGTAGGCTATTACCTTCAGGAACGCCTCCACCGTGAAAATGATGAGGAACAGATACTCCACACGCTCCTGTGCAGACACAAACATAAAAAAAAGTCCATTTACTCATCTGAGGGGCATCACTGCAGCATGACATGCAACGAGCAACAGACAAAGATAAAATCAGAGTAAACACTACAGTGAGGTAATTATAAATTAAAATTTGAAATAAGATTAAATACTAAATTTGTGCTGCAAAGGAATGATTCAGTATTCTTGAACTATCTGCGGTAAATCTTTTCATTGTGAGAGGTGGCTAATTGGAAAAAATTGACATGCTGTAGCACTATTATATACACACGTTCATTCACAATCATAAAACTTTTTTATTTTTCCCACATCAACACTAAGGACCTTGTATATGACTTGTGAGCACTGGCAGTGCTGGCTGCCTACTCTCTCAAATTTATCAGCCAGAACAAGATGTTCTGCCACTGTTTATGCGGCTTCTGGTTTGTGCGTATGTGTGTGTGTGTGTGTGTGCGTGCGCATGTTTGATTATTTATGTGTTAACATGTATTTGTCTAACTTGTAATCATGTACACAATCAAAGCATTTTGATTATTTAATCAAACTGGCTCTCTTCCTGTCCTATGAGGCTACTGTCTGATGGAAGGAATGATTTCATGTGCGCATGTATGCACACGCAAACACACATACACACAACAGGATTTCTACTACAGAGCTCCTCAGGGATTGTTGTCATATTGCCGACCCCTGCCTGACAGGGTCCTGGGAAATGTCCTGAAATGGCCTTGAAAGAGAGCAGGGTCATATAACTTTCTGACCATTGCAAAGTCGTAGACAATTCATCATCCACCTAATCCCTTTTTCATATCTGAGTTTAAATATTTTGTCAAGTTTGTAAGGAAAATGAGATCAAAGCAATGCGGAAATCTATTTATTTCTTGCTATACAAATAAAATGTCGTATATATAGAAGTATTCAACATCCTCTTGCTTTCTGCCCAGTTTCTTTTTTTTTTTTTGGGGGGGGGGGGGTAAATAAAAAAAAAA
>VVHJ01027092.1:0-10504 GCA_015107715.1 Tylochromis polylepis
TCATCTTTATTTGGCTAATTTTGTGCACACAAACAAGGAATTTGAGTCCAGTTCACTTTGCTCTTCTGCATGCAAAAAAAGAATTTTTTTTTTTTTTTTTTAAATAGGCAGGATGTAAAGAAAGGCGGAAAGAAAATCAAGTTGCAGAAAGTCTTTAAGAAACTTTACAAACTATAAGTGCAAAACTATTTTAAGTGTTTGATTGTTCTTTTTGCTTTCGTACAGCTAAACGGGAAGCAATTCGCTCATCGCGCGTCAATAGCTGATGTTCCAGGCTCTGGTTGCCTAGGTAACTCCTTTATTGTATTTACTACACTGAACTGCGCTTTCATTCGCTTCAGTTACTTCTCTGAAAGTTGAGAAAAGTCCAAAGGCTAGCGTGAGACCTGCCCACCCTGTGTTGCCGGTGGGGATTTCGTACGCTCTCATTGCTGTCATTGGCATTTGTGGCACTTGGTTGCCACGTCACTGCTGGTTTCCCCTGAAAGTTGCAGACTCTCTGCTGTTATTGCTGATATCGTGATTGTGACGAAGCTGCTCTTTTCCACCGGTGCACTGGTGTGATCGAGCTGTGTTGTGGCTGGAAATTACGGATCAGTGTGAGGATCTATTACTGTCAGAGTTTTTCACTCCAACCCCACTGGATAAACAGAGACTCACTCAGGAACGAGATCACACAGAGCTCAAGTTTTACACTCGCGAGAGGGAAGCAAGAAAACCAACCCACTTCAACTTGCTTCCCTCTTGTGAGTTGCTTTTATTGGTTGTATAAATGAATATTCATAAGGTCTGTGTTACATTTGCAAAGTGTACTTCCCTATTGGCCAGGGCATAATGCCATATATAGTATGCAGGAAATGTTTGGGCGTGTTAGTATTAGCAAGACAGAATGAGTTATGTAAAACTTGTTATCAGGGTACTGTGTGTGTTTATGTGATAGTGTGCGGCTGTAACGATTGCACAGTTTCATATCATGTTTTTCAGCAATGGGTGTAGCAACTTATAATATGCACAGCAGTACTTCAGCTTTCAACAATGGCAACTTTAACCATGCTTATCAAACCTAACAATTGCCAATGCAGAAAACAGTGTTTTGGCCTTTTAATGAAGACTGCATTAAAAAAAGCAGAACTTGGAGGACTTTGAGACTCACCTCAGCTCTTCTTTAGTTCATCCTCATGATTTTTCCAGGTTTCCCTATTCGACTCCTTCTCCCTCTCAGTCTTATGTCTGCAGTGTTTACCACATATAGACACTTTTTAATTTCTGGACAGTCCTCCTGTTTATGGTCTTTTATTTTGAAGGTTCAGTCCTGATCATTTGCATCTCACTATTATGCCGGTCTTCAGTGTCATTTTGAGTTTCTCTTTTGCAGTTCAGAAACCTTAGCTCCACCATTGTGGAATCCAGCTGGGGGCAGTGGTCTTTGTTGTGTTAAGCTCTATAAACAGACCCTGCAGCTTGATTATTTGTTTCCACTGTTACTTATTTATACATTGCTTCGTTTTCTTTTTGACTTGACATGGATTTCTTTTTTCTCATTCGTCTCTGCAAAACACCCACTAACAAAAGGTACAAGCAGCCCATATTATTAGGGTTTGTCCTGCATATTAAGCATTTTTGGTGTTTTTAAAAAAGGAAATAAAACTAGTTTTGGAAAGTATTTTACTACTAAATTCCATGTTTGCTCATCAGAAGCCCAAAAACTAACAGGAACATGGAGTTTCCAGTTTTGAGCCAAGATAAACGCTGTAATTGTACGTGTGAACACCTGAACAGCGTTTTCTGGATGTAGAGAAAAGAAAAGAAACTCAGCTTATCCTCTTCCTTCTTCAGAGTGCATAACTTCAGTTAATTTGACTGCAGTATTGTAATGGTGGTAAAATTGCTGATGTTTAAAAAACCACAACAACAAAACACCCAAATTAGCATTTCATGTGTATGTTCCCCAAGTTTCAGGAGGACTCTGAGAAGCTGTTGTCTGTGCATCCTACAATCGTCCCATGATGCATCTCTGTGTTTTTGCAGGTGATGTTCTACCTGGGTCAGTACATCATCCAGAAGCAGCTGTATGACCAGAAGCAGCAACACATTGTCCACTGTGCCCAGGATGCTCTGGGCCGTGTGCTGGGAGTCGACAGCTTCTCCGTGAAAGAGCCGCGGTGAGTGAGAGGAACAGGATGAAGATTTTAGTTCTTCAGATTTACTAAAAGAAAAAAAAAACCCTGTAAATTAAATATGTGATATTTTTCCTGTTTCAGGGTTCTGTTTGCAATGATCACCAAGAACCTGGTGGCCGTCAGGAGTCCAGGTAGGAATCACATTTTACACAACGAGGCACATTATTAAATACAGCTGAGGTCTTCGTAGTAAGAATAAAGTTGAGAAAGTTCCCACCTGACCACCACAGAATAAGCTCATTTGCACT
This sequence comes from Tylochromis polylepis, assembly GCA_015107715.1. Lineage (NCBI taxonomy): Eukaryota > Metazoa > Chordata > Actinopteri > Cichliformes > Cichlidae > Tylochromis > Tylochromis polylepis. The sequence goes on from VVHJ01027092.1 coordinate 2,429, forward strand.
CCTTCATATTTAGTGAAGCCATGCAATGCTGCAATTTTACCTTCATGCTCTGAAAGTTTCCAGTCTTACATCCCCTGAAGTACCCACGGGTGGAAAACCAAGGGGCTGAAATTTAGCAGTTTTGGTTCCATATAAACACCAACTGACTCCAAATGAACTTGTTTATCTGACTTCTGGGGAAGAAATGCCTGAGTGTCAGATCTCCACCTGCTTTTTCCTTCTGGGGGATAAAGGCATACCTTCTAAATATTGAGGGCGTGTGTGTTTGTGTATGTATCGACGATATCCTGCTGCTCTGACTCTGACAAACACTCTCTTAGAATCAACAACAAATCTGAGTGAGCCGCACAGCAGCAGCCAGACAGACAGAGGGACAGAGGTAAGATGCACACCATGTTGGGATCTCTGTGTCTTTTCTGTTTTTGCCAGATAAACCTTCGATATTTCCGGCCCGGGTTTGTCCCTCCACGTTGACGTTCCTTCAGCTTCATTTCCCTCATAGCTGATTGCTTTTTAAATGCTGTGAGCACAGCATTTAAATTGGTTTAGAATAAACTCGAAGCAAAGTTTTACCTTGTGCTGTTCACACAGGCCATTTTGGACCATTTCATGAGCTCCAACCTCTGAACCATTTCAGCTTATGAGAGAATTACTTCCAGGTAGACTCAACTCCAGTTATGAGTCCACCTAAGAAGCAAAAACACTGACACAGTCTTCACTGAGTAATATTTTTACCGACACGTTCACTGACTTTCTTCTGAATTACAGACCAGAAACATTCTACTCTTTCTGAGCACTCAAACTGCTATTATGGTGAATTCCTGATTGAGTTGGAAACTCAGATTTCCAACTCAGAAAGTCAAAGCAGTCCCAGTAACGCCAGCTTAACAATCCAAGATGGCAGCGGTGAATGTAAAGAGCAGTGAAACTTTGAGTCTGTGCTGCTGCTGTTGTATGTTTGTGGCTAAATAATCCACATGTACGCTTTAACCACGAACGAGCTGCAGCTGACTTTTTAAAGGCAAAAAACCCCAAAAACCAACAAACAAAGTGTCATGCTGCATTTCTAGTTAACTCAATTGTGGCGTTAGACCACAAGCCACGTTCTCCTGTCAGCACACATACGCCAACAGATGGTTTCTCCTTTCTTCTGTTCTGTCAGCTGTTTAAATTTGAATCAAACAATCGGGGGACTCCACAATCTCCTGAATATTTCCTTCCTGCCTTTGTGTGACTTTTTTGTTTTGTGTTTGGGCGAAATTGAACCTTTCTGGGGATGATGAGCATAAACCAATCTAATGTGCAGCAGGAGTTTAAAAGTTTGAAAGTCGGCTCAAAAACGTGTTCGTGCTTTCAGGTGGCAGAAACGGAAGGTCGCTCTTCATCACCTGACAGGAGGAGGAGAAGGAGGAGGAAGAGGGAGGTACGAAAAGGAGGCGGTCCGACAGCTACTCGCTGACGTTCGATGATAGCCTGTCCTGGTGTGTAATTGGAGGACTTGGGAGTGGGCGGGAAAGACACAGCAGCCAATCATCTGACTCGCACAGCACAGTGAGCATGGCGCACAATCAGTGTTTCATTGATTCTGTATTGATGTATCGTGTGTAATGTGGACTCTGTGCGTGTTTAGTCTGGGAGGTCAGAGGTCACGGTCGCAGCATCAGACTCTGACAGCGACAACTTCAGTGTTGAATTTGAAGTAGAGTCCATAGATTCAGATGATTACAATGAAGATGATGCTTCTCTCTCTGCTGACGATCAGGTAAGAACCAGTTAATAGACCATGCCGGCCATTAAACATCTACCTTAGCTCGGCACTGTTACTCACAGCCATCCTGTCCATGTGCTGCAGGTATACGAGGTCACAATCTTCGAAGCAGATGATGACGACTCCTTTGATGAAGACACAGAGATTACTGAAGCTGTGAGTTGCTGCACGAGCACACAAATTACAGGAACGCACACAATTACACATGTTGTTCAGGTGTAACCGAGTGTTTTCCTCTCAGGATTACTGGCGCTGTGCAAAATGCGATGAGTTGAACCCCCCTCTGCCCAGAAATTGCCTCCGCTGCTGGGATCTGCGCCAGGATTGGCTACCTGAGGTGTCCGTCAACTGCTCCTCCGCCAGCCCTAAAGCCCTGCCCACAAAGCCAGCCAACCAATCAGCTGTCAAAGAACCTCCAGGTAAATCTTATCATGCCTACAGAGATCGAAGTAGTTTACTTTGGGGGTACTGCTGTCAAAGGGTTGTAAAGGAAAGGAGGCGGACACAGTTATGTCAAAGGTCAATCAAGTTTGGACTCCGTCAGTTAATGTAAAAACCCCCACATCTGCCAGTGTTTTGAAATACCAGAGTGAAACTTTTTAAATCTCCAATGAATCAAAGACGAGTGTAAAGGTTAGAAAACCCTCAAAATGCCTTGAGTCTATAAAACCAGGATAAATGTCACTGTGTGCACTGTTCTTTCTTCACAGGTTAATGTCAACACACCTGTGCAGAATTACACATCACTCTGATTATTTCATATTACTCAGACACAGCCGACGTAAAACCACTAATGATGATTTTCTACATCAGAACACCGAAGCGACACGTTAGAGAACCAATCGTTAGTCCGAGAGGAAAAAGAGATGAGCTGCTGCTGTGTACGTCATCTCAGATCCATGTAGCTGATACTCGATTTTTGGTGCACATCCCTACCTGCAAACACTTTCTAATGAATGGCCAATCACAAAATGAATGTAGATATCATGGATTTTGAAGCTTATTATTATTGTTCAGATAATTTCATTAAAAATGCTCCAGAAGAGCACAGAGATGTTCAGTTCAGGTGAGAACCTGCAGGTGCTGATTGGCTTACTTTTTCCTCAAGTGGCCCCTTGAGGAACTGCAGCTTGCTGTCAGTTTGATCTTCTGTGACTGATAATCTGCTAATCGATCGATTGGTCTGTGTCCTGCAGGTTCTGACGTGGAGGAGAACGGAGTCGATGTTCCAGATGGGAAAAGATTAAAAACTCCTCCTCCTCTGCACTCACAGTGTGCGTCCGACTCCACCTGCTCCTCTGCCGCTGCTGACTCCGCCTCCTCTGCACCAAACTCCCAGGATCTCCTCTCATGCTCCCAGCCTTCCTCCTCCTCCTACTTGCAGGAGAAGCTCTGGACTCCCGACTCCCAGCCCTCCTCTTCCTCATACTCATCCTCCATCGATTCTCAGGAGCTTCTGCCGCCTTCCCCAGCTCCAGCTGCTCCTCCTACCACGCAAGTCCCCAATCTGGAGCGCAGCGTGTCGGCTGAGTGGCGTCTGCCAGACTCGTGCCTGGACCCCTGCCTCATCTGTCAGTCGCGGCCAAAGAACGGCTGCATTGTGCACGGACGGACCGGACACCTCATGTCCTGCTACATCTGCGCCAGGAAGCTGAAGAAGAGGAACAAGCTGTGCCCGGTCTGCAGGCTGCCCATCCAGTCTGTTGTCCTCACCTACCTCAGCTGAGACCACGCCCTCGCCCCCACACACCGTCCATTCATGTGAGCATCCACAGCTGGTGAGAACACCAGCTGTGAAGTCTCCACAGACTTCAGAATAACTGCAGATTTACTTTGACTAAATCCCAAATACAATAAACTGTCAGTTCTCAGGCACATGCGGGCACTTTCTTTAAAAAGTTAATAAATCTGCTATTTGACCGGTTTCTCTGTCCTTGAACCTCTGGAATGTGCTGGTTGGGGGTCTGTCGGGTAACGCCAAGCTTCACATTGCCCCGGGTTTCTTTTTTTATTTAAAAAAAATAATAATTTTTTTTTAATGCTTGGTGTCATTTCTTCTTTTTTGCTTTCTGTATTTTGGTGCAGCTTACATAAACACTCATCTTCACTGGCCAAGCTCAGGTCCACGCCCTCTGAAGCTCCACCATCATTATGAAAATCCTACAAACAGAAGCCGCCAGAGTTTTATATGAAGAGCGGTGGAAAAAGACCAGAATGTTAGATCTGAGATTTTTGATTTTTTTTTTCCCCTGCTGCGTTTTAAAGACTTTTTAAACTATTTTTAAATTAAAACCTTACAAAATTAACTAAGTCTATAAATATTAGTGAATATTAAAAAACACAGCTACGACTTTATGCTCAAAACGCCTGTATGTCGTGTTGAAGAGATACCGCCTTATACTTAAACCAGGGCTGAGTTGTACCTTAATGTAATACCATTTCACACCACAAGATGGTGCAGTGAGTTAATGTAAACTTTATTAAATGGCAGCATATTTTGAAGAAATGGAAGTAATGCTAGTTTTCACCTGGTGGTGAAAACTAAATTCTGCAGAGACTAATTCTGAAAAGTTTAAGAAATTTTTTTTCACCAAATGTTTAATCAGAAAACGGATGGAGGTGGAGCTCAAATGTGAGAAGTTGTAACTTGTTGAATGTTTTTTGTGTTACCTTGAAATTTGACGGAAACATCTCCACAGCTAGCTTTCAGACATTTTGTACATCTTTGTGGGTTTTTAAGCTGACATTTTAAAAAATGGGAAGATTTTGTTGTGAGGGTTAATCCACATTTAATGTTCAGGTGTGGACAGGCGTGGCGCTCTGTGGCACAGAGAGAGATTTTTAGAATGTGTTAATTATATTTTTTAAGATGCAAAACTTGGAAGCATTGGTCGTGTCTTGTAAACGGCACTCGACCCTGAATCATTTCTGCGCCTGCTCGCCGTCGCCTCTGCCAAACTAGCTTGCTCCTGGATCACCTTGTTCTGCACCTCAGCTTCTTTGTGTCGAGAAGATGAGTTCATCTTAGCCGGATTAAAAACCCAAAGGGCTCTGACGCTGTGGTGCACGCCGCCACCCTGAAAGTGTCTGTGGTGTGTTAACATCGAGCGGTGCTTTATTTTAGCGGCATTTAATTTCTGACCCTTTCATGGGAAGTGTCCTTGAAAGAAATCCAAATTCATTTTCATTCATATATTTAACTACTGGAAATCTATTTGGCATGTTTTCAGGTTTTTCTGGAAATGTCCTTGAAAGTTGTTTAATTATTGAGAAATTATTGCCGTTAAAATGGAGTGTTTAACAGCTGTGATATTTATTTATTTAAGATTCTCAAGTTTATTTAAGAAATGTTTCTGAAAGCTTTTTTCTTTTTGGATAATAAGATAAATTTAATGTTTTCTGTGAAACGAAATAAAGTTTAACTTCTCTAACCACGAGTCTGTTATTTGTTTACATTACAAACACTTATATTTTAAGTTTGGAAATAGTTCCCATAATGCTTCTGGAAACCAGCTTCACACCTTTTGTATCGGGTCAGAAATACGACAGTGTCCTACACCAGCACACAGTAAAAAAGGTAAAGTGCATGAATTATTAAGATGCCAGTTTACAGTTCTTTTCACATAATTAATCTCTGTTGTGCAAATTCTCCCCATCTTCTCTTTATAATATCTCATGTCATAAATGCTGTTTATTTGCCTTAACTCACACTATTTGTTGTTTTCTTGCTGAATATAATTGTTTGTGTGTTACTGCAAAGAGTGAGGAGGAGGATGGAGAGCACGTCCTGTCCACCGTCCCACTGAAGGTGACACCTGTCTTAAACAGAATGCAACAAGGCTGCTTCAATCTGCCACACATCAACCTACAGCCACTAATGTTCAGAGGTGTGTTTGTTTCATTCAGCTGTTTTAATATTCATGAAGTAAAAAGAAATTTGAACCAGAAATTACATTAATAAAAGCCCTGATGTCAGTTTTTTTTAATCAATATACTTAAATCACCTAAAAAAAAAATAAAAAAAAAATTCAAATATCAAAACATTTTTAATTTGGGATTCCAGGAGGATATACTTACAGCCTATGAAACATAAGTTTCTTTAAAAAAAAAAAAAAGTCAATACATTCTGTTCAGGTGCCGTGAAAATAAGCTGACTTTCGGTAAGCTACATCTCCTCCTGTTGAATGACTAATTTTTCCACATCTGATTGTTTCAAACGAGTAGTAACACTGTCCTTTATTCCAAACACAGCGATCTCTGCTAGGTTCCCTGGAAAAACAAAGAGGAAGTCCTTAAATCTGACTCCTTCATTCTCTATCCATTCCTTGGAAGTTTCCGTATCCAACATGTTCATGACTCCTCTCTGTGTGTGGAGCCCTGAAACCCTTTAAAGCAGCTCACTCTGCTGCTCTCCTCTCACTTCACTTTGCTGCAGTTGGAGCTCCTCTGGTCTTTGGGAACAGTACTGTTATTTTTACTGCATTTTCTAGCTGCAAACATGGCTCAGATCAGCATCTGCCTCAAACGCATCTTCACCATCTTCAATATATTCTTCATCGTGAGTAAAGAGATTATTAAGCCAATGATGATCGCAGTCTTTAATCCAGAATCTCAGTAAAGACTTAAATCTGTCAGCAGTCAGCAGGTGGACTCAGCAGTCAGAAACAACCACATTTGCCTCCTTTTTTACATTTAAATGAAACTGAAGCTTAGAAGAAGAGTAAAATAAACCGACATAAACTCAACATGTTTGTTCTTACTTTCAGAGTTTGTTGTTGTGCTCGTCCACATGTGGCTGTGCAGTCATTTCATGTCCTGGTTGTGTTTAAAGGATGCGGCAGCTCTAACCAGACTGTTTCTGTTTGTTCAGATTGTTGGTGGAGTTCTCATTGTCCTCGCTCTGTGGTCCCAGTTCTTCATGAACATTCAAGGAGGACACAACGTGAGAACACATTCAAACATAAATGTAACACGTGGGGACAAACAGAGAAAGCCCACTGACCTTTTCATGACACTTTTGTCTACAGCTGGAGGGTCGCACCACCAAACTCTTCATCCTCTACATCGTGGGCTGCATCACCATGATGATCGCCACGCTGGGAGCCTACGGTGCCCACAAGGAGAACAAAGTGGCCCTGATCATAGTGAGTACAGACTGTCATGGGTTTTGAGTTTTTGTGACATTTTGGGGTTTTCTCATTTTTGATTATCTTTGCATTACAGTACGGTGCTCTGGTTCTACAGGTCTTTAGATTCATTGTAGGTTAAGACGAGTTTTGTGTTTGAGGTCCACAGTCATCTTTTTATGTTCTATATTCCTAGTGCCTCAGTGTTTGCTACTTCCTGTTTTATTTTGATAGTCCCTGGTCTTGTGTGTTGTCTTTAGTTTTGTTTCCTCTTGTCTTGTTAGTCTGGTTCTGTTATAGGCTGTTTGTATTTCTAAATGAAGACCATCTGTGATGAACGTAACAGTCTTGCTTTGATGATGCAAGTGTTTAAAAACTGAATTAACTTTTCTCTGCAGTTCCTAGTGTTTATGGTCATTGGATGCCTGCTGATGCTCATAATTGGAATCCCTGCTGCCATAATTCATCCTCAGGTAAAGGCAGGACGCTGGACGAAGTGAAGTGAAGACATTTATTTGATTTAACTGGAAAAACTTTTTAAATATGCATTTTTAAAATAATCAACACATAAACACAGTTACTTTTTCATTACTTTACCCATATTACCTTTCATAACCGTTAAAATGCGTTGATTTTTAAAATCTAAATGTAATGCATGCTATAAAAATATTTGTTTTTTTGCAGCTCAAAGGCATCATGGAAGAGACGTTCAGTGGGTTTGTGCCTCTGGACAAATCTTCAAAGGATGTGAGGAACATGGCTGAGGACATTCAGGAGAAAGTGAGATAACTCGCTCACTGCAGTCACTTAATCTATTTAAAATTTGTTTTTCTTTTTTTGTCGCTACGTACAAGTTACAGTGATGGAAAAAAAAGACTCAGATGTTTTACATATCAGGACATATTCATTCAGATAAAAGGACTAGATGTTACAATCCCTGATAATGCATTGCTTCAAATGGATAACGTCCTGAGGGATGGCTACCATAAGGAAAGGCAGCCTGAGATCTCCACCAGCAGGACACCTCGCCAGCCGCGTACCCCAGCCTTGCAGGGTGCCTCGGCCCACAAATCACTCTACCAAAATTTTAACTTCCTTAGTTAAGCTTAGGGATTAAAGCTGTGATCTAAAGTATAATATTCAGTACTAAAATTTGACACATCATCAGTAGTGCACCTTGGA
>VVHJ01027097.1:0-16119 GCA_015107715.1 Tylochromis polylepis
GTTAAGGCGTCTGGGAAGGGATCTCAAAACTGGATTATAGATAGCAGACAGTTGGTGTCGTAAACCACCTCCTCTGTTCAAAGATGGTCGTTCACAGTGGACATAAATGGCTTCTTTCACTCCTCGTTCAAACCATCTGTCTTCTTTGTCCAAAATGTGAACATTGGCATCCTTTGAAAGAGTGACCTTTGTCCTTTAAATGCAGATGGACAGCTGAGTCTTGTCCCGTCGAGGTGGCTCTTCTATGCTGTGCCATGCGTTTATGAAGTGGCTGTTTGGTCTCTCCAATGTAGAGGTCTGAGCATTCCTCACTACACTGTACAGCATACACTACATTGTTGAGTTTGTGTTTAGGAGTTTTGTCTTTGGGATGAACCAGTTTTTGTCTGAGAGTGTGGCTGGGTCTGAAGTATACTGGGATGTCGTGCTTGGAGAAGACTCTCCTGAGTTTCTCTATAAACCGGCTACATAGGGGATGACATTTTACAGTTTACATTTTACATCAAGGTGGAAATTATGCAGCGTGAATTCTACAGAATGTCATAAGAAGACAGGTCCATTGCTCCGAGGTTCAGTTTAAGAAGCTAAAATAGTGAAAGTAATCACACAGTGGTGTATAATTCATATGTTATTATTCAATCTCAGTGATATGTAATATTTTTGAAAAACCTTGAAGGCACTTATCAGATGTGGGCACAGACCTTCTCCCTTCATTATAGCCGCAATCTAGAAGTGTCATAGAACCACACCAACTCACTGCATTGTCGATAATTGCTTGAAACCAAAAATAGGCCAGCAGGCTTGTTGCTAAGCTATGACTCATTGGTGCAAGCCATTAACAGCAGCAAGCACACTGCAGTATAGGCCCATGTTGTCAAGATCTAACTTAAATGTGACATGGGCAAACACTAAAAAAGAAATACTAAAAATAAACAGGATTGCCACCAAAATAGGGACTACTCATGTTATAGGATTTTCTGAATCTTCCAGTATCCAGCTTACCCTGACTTCTGCTTTTATAACGTACTGTGAACAATGCTGAGCATCCATCAGCTTACTCACATTAAGTTTACTGTCAGCTGTGTGTTACTGGGCATTTGGTATTTAGTATGACATCTGACACAGTGACCTTCTCACACAGTCATTAGATTTAAGTGAACCTGTTTAAACCGTAGACTGTTTAAAATAATCTCTCAGTATGATGTGTCTCTCCAGAGATGCTTTATAAAGTCAGAATAGATGTCTCTATGGTAGCTACCAGCCCTATTGACAAACACAGCACAGCTTCTCCTCACTCAAGCTTCAATTCAGCTGGACTCTAATTCAATCTGCAGGCCGCACAGTGCACCAACCAAATCAATATAGAGGACAAGGAAGAACAGAGCGTTTTGGCCTTAAAGGCTTCTAGTTTAATTGATAGGGGAACGTGGTGATTCGATGGCAATATGGTTGCCAGGAGATTAAGAGAACAGGATGTTAAGGTGGAGCCGTGCAACACTTACGTATCTATTTATTTTTGCACCTTTATTTAGTAGCATGCATAAGAAAAGTGAAAGAACAATGACAGTGGCTAGGCTAAGCCTTTGTTATATGAGCAATAGGAACTGAGCATTAGTAATTTAATGATTTGCATGCAGACTATCAGACCTTTAAATGTTTGAGTTTTATTTATTGATTTTTTTAAGGACGAGCTTAAAGCTACACTAACATTTTGTTATTATTGTAAAATACTGTAAAAAATATAGCCTGTTTTATTTGATTTTTTAACCTGCAACTTTTTTCCAGGCCACTCTTACTGCAGGGGCTCTTTTGGATGATTGCAAGCAGCTGTTTTAAAGACCAATTGTCTGCTACCTTCCCAGCTTCAAGCAATGGATAAAATGAATGACTAGCAAGTCAACAAAGTGAAATTTTTATCATCTCTCTCCACAATCTGTGGGCAATATACTGGACGTTCCTGGACAATATGAAGATGAAAGCCAATGTTGCTCTGACGAAAGGGTTTACAATAGTTTCTGCCTAAAATATGATATGCTAGTCTTTAATAATCAGTTATTATTAAAGTTAAAGCCTTCTTAAATAATAAACATGTGGGATAGATGGACACATGAATTAAAAGGTGATATCTTTAGGGTGCTGGGGCAGTATAAATGAGTAATATTTACTCTGCAGCATTTACCTGCATGCTTTTGAGAGCATAGGGCACAGCTTTATAAAGGTGGAATTAGATTTGAGCACGAATGAAGATAACATCATGTAACAGATGATCTGAGTACGTGTGTAGACCTGTGTGGCCTCCTTTAAGCAACCAACACAGACTCTCAAGTACCTAATAATTAGTGCTGCTTACACTCAAGAGTCTGAATCCCTTCAGTGCAAACTCAGCATGAGACCAGATCATCAATGCTGGGCTTTTAGACCCTAATATACACTTTCAAACTAAAACCTTGACTAGTGTCTTTTTTTGTTTCACCAGCAGATGGTGACATAGAGCAGTACACGGCCTATGTTATCTCAAAAATAGGTTTCAAAAGGAAATAATCAAAATTACATTTAAAGTAAAAAAAAAAAATACTAGAAAATTAGTTGGTTCTTTTTTCTTTTTTAAAAAATAACACTTGTGTACAGACAAATGCATCCTCTAAATGTAAATGAATCTTAAAGCCAAACATTAAGATCAAACAGGACTGAGATAAAATTCCAGTTATAGTGAGATAAAGTTAAAATGAAAAGAACAGAAAATAAAAAATTTCAAAAGTATAAATAAATACCAGTGAAGGAAAAAACGAATAAAAGCTGTAATAAAGATTAAAAGGAGACAACACAAGTAAGTCAAAAAAGAAGAAACCACTGACTCTCCAAGTGGGCTCCTTGACAGGATATTCCAAAGTCAAGGAGCCCCGATCACAAAAGTACAGTCACAACCACTTTTATATATTACTAACTATAGTGTCTGTGTAGGTATGCTCTATTTTTTTATTTGTAAGATTTGTTTATATTTTATGAATAATTTTAAAAAATCAAACCAAAGAGCCACACTCCAAACAACCCCCTTGCAGTCATATGTCTTGTCACCATCTCTCAGAGGTACCAGGGAGATCTGCCAGGTCTGGGAACCCCACTGTCAATCCTCAGTATCTCAACATTGTGTGAGATTCTGAGCAACACCTCACACATCTGCGCACATCATATATAAAGCATGAACAATGTAAGAGCAAAATGAGCTGGACTGCCAGCATTAGACTTTACGGTACAGCACACAGCTACACACCAGTAAGGAAGGAAAAATGTCCATCATGTTGCCCTTAATAGCCCATATGTGAAATCAAATGCTCCTTACATGTGTAGGTGCAATATACAAAAAAGTTGCTTTGTAAAAGACATTAATGTTCTGCCAGTTGAGGCTTGCTTAATTGAAGTGGTTTGTCAGTAACCTCATGTGATCTCAGGTGCTCAAAAGCTGCCAAAACAGATAGAGAAAATACAAAGAGCAGGCTAAAAAAATGAGCATATGCATGATCAGGAATGGGTGCACAGAATTCTGACTCTGTGTCATGCAAATCCCTTTCTGTCTTGTCTCAAATTATGACTTGTGGACTGAGCTGATTTCTGACTTTTCTCACTGATATTCCTTCATGAAAGTTATTATGGCGTGCACATAAAAACACACACGTACATGTAGCATTTCTCATTCTGCAGGCTAAGCTGGTGCTGTGTATCTCCTGGGGCTACATTAATCAGATCAGTGTGTGAGCGATGTGTTGCAGCAAGGCGACAAACAGTGTTAATTATTTAACCACACAGACTCAGGCTCGTGCTCGCACAGACACGTGCATATACGCAATCCAGACCCCATTGTGAAATAGTGAAATACTGGAGAGAGGCAATCTTGTCCACTCAGCTGCTTTTGCTGGTATTCGTCCACAGGAATGACAAGAGTTAGGGGCAAAAGAAGAATAGCAGTGTGCACACTTGCACACAAACACACACAAACACTCACATGCAGTAATTTTAGTAGTAGCTAACATGCTCAGACAGAGGGCTTTGGAATAAAATGCCACGCTTCGATGAAACATGGCAGGGATCACAGCAAAAGGTCTTGCTTGGAATAATGGCTGCTGACAGGCTTTCAGTTCAGTGGGGAAGAAGTACGCAGTAGGTGGTGGATTCAAGTAACACACAAGAGACAATAACATGCCCTGAGAACAATGGGAAGAGCTCTGGTATAATGGTAGTTGTCAAAGTGTGATTTTGCACACATTTACAATGACAGAGTGTACCTACACATGGTTCTTTACGGAAATGACAAGACCCAAAGCCTCCTGAGAAATATGCATTATTTATCGAAAGAAGTGCTCAAGTTTCTGCTACAGTAGCTCCAGTTTTCAATCTCAGAATCTTAACTGGTAACAAAGTTTCAAAATATGAATATAGGGACAGACAGAAAACAAAAATGCCTCATCAACTCTATTTGATTACAGTTTTTTGGCCTGTAATGGGTCCTTGCTCTTTAATAAGCTGTGCAATCAGGGAGCATTCAACTAGTATAAATGACATAATTTCAAGCTGCAGGATGTATACTTTTATTGGAAGACTTTGAATCAAAGATTTCTCATTTTGTTAAAATGAGTCTTGTCCTTGACTGCTCCACTCGTGTGGGAAGGGTAAAGATGGAAGGAAAAATGAGAAAAGAGAATAGGAACCTGTGTTTGTTGGCATTTGTTTTTTCCATGTTGTCTGTGCTCCCTGCATTTTTGTCTTTTCATCTTTCATCTTAATCTTTTTGTGTTTTTATGCTGACATGTCCCCTCGCTTGCGTCACTTGTGTCTCTCAGATCACAGCTCCTCCCAGCGAAGATGTGTGAGAGAGATGCGAGAAATCCTTGCTTCCACTGGATCAGATTTGAGGGATGTCAGTTACCTAGGATGTGCTGCACAACTGGATAGCCTGTCAAACTGACTAGTATGATTGCCCACAGCATACCTTATTTCTTGCTACCATACAGTGTGTTACCACCATAGAGCAGCTCTTATTAACAGATAGATATGAAATCTCTTTGAACTATATGTAGGTTTTGCATATACAATCATGTAAATTGTTTGTATAATCAAAAGAAATAATCACTTTTTATACATTTTCTTTATCATGTATAAAATTTAGAGTCACATCGGGGCTTGGGCCTTTCCCATTTGACAAAGGGGTAAAGGTGGGGTCACCAGTCCATATCCCCTTCTCAAAAATTCTTATGTCCTGGACTTAAATTAATGAGAAAGTGTTGCAGATGCTACCTGGTTTATTTTAGAATTTGTGACAGAGCCAGGTTGGCTGTTGACCCCCCCCACTGCTTTCTCTATCAATTTATAGAGATAAAAAGTTGTAAATAAAATGGTGTGGTTGTAAAAATCTAATGAAATGGTTGCAATTAAAACCTGTTTTTTGAGCAATAATCATAAAAGTCAATGTGGTAATAAAATTTGAAATATTAAATAAAAAAAAAAAAAAACTTAAAAAAAATTCTTTAAAAAGGACCAAATTCAAAAAAACTATATGACAAAAAATCTTTTTAGACTTACCAGAGTTTGTTCAACATGTTAAACCACATGCAAGCAGTGACATAAATCTTAAAAATTTCACATCCACTTTTCCTAATATGAGTTTGAAGTGCACTTTAAAAAAAAAGAAAAGAAAAGAAAAAAAGCTTCTACTTTTTCCTTTAGCCTTGTTAAATGAACCTGCTCTACATTATCCTCTCTGGTGGCACTGACCCTGACTGGCATTACTCAACTCTGTGTCCCTGACTCAGTCTATACCCGCATAAAATATCACCTGGTACACAAAATATCTTTTGCCAGCATTTGTGTCCCTGCATCCACCTTCAAGAATAATGACAGCACACACCTATCCTGAGGTAAAGCTCTCTTACCTCATCCCTAACTGAAATGCTTTTTTCTTTGGCAGCAATAGTTTTCATCCATCCTGTGTGTCCTAGCATTACCTAGGCAACATGTCTGTAATTAGTGCCCCTCTGTGAATGATATATCATAAAAATGGCTCTTGGCTTGTGTGAATATAGCACCATGAGGACATTTTAAGGACTTAACGGTGACCTGGGGGTCTCTCCATTTAATTATACAGCTTGCTAAATGTGTCTCATCTATCTAAATGACCTTGCTTAGTTGTTCTTCCACTTCAAATTGCAAACTGAGGTAGAAGGCACTCTATTACTATAACTTTAAATGTGTTGTGCATGGACTAAAGTAATACCCACATGACTACCCTTCCTTGCTAATAGCATTTTTAGACATTGACTATTTGCTTTTTAACAGCAGTCCCAATTTATTTTAGGAGTATATATTTGGCAATGTCATGGTACAATATCATGATATTATAATAATAGTATGACAGTAATGTACACTCATTGGCTAGGTTATTATGCACATCTGATCAAGTGCTTGCTAGGGCAGATATCTAAACAGTCAATCACATGGCAGCAACTCAGTGCATTCCAGCATGTATTTATGGTCAAGGTGGACTCCAGAATTTCAAACTGAACATCAGAAGGGGGAAAAAAGTGATTTTAAATGACTTTCAACATAATATGGTTGTTGGTACAAGGCAGGCTAGTCTGAGTATTTCAGAAGCAGTTCTCTGGGAGAAAATGCCTTGTTGATCCCAGAGGTCAGAGGAGAATGGCCAGACTGCTTTGTGCCAATGGAAAGGCAACGATAACTCAAGTAACAAAGCTATGCAGAAGAGCATTTCTGAATGCACAACACGTAGAATCATGCTAAACCACTTTTATCATACCACAAAGAAATAAGTCACATCTTGAGGTGGTTTCTTGAACATGACAATGAGTTCAGTGTACTCAAATGGCCTCCACAGTCACCAGATTTCAATCCAATAGGGCCCCTTTGGAATTTGACAGCTGACAAATGTGCAACGACTGTGTAATGCTATCATGCAAATATGGGCCAAATTCTCAGAGGAATATTTTCAACACCTTGTTGAATCTTTATCATGAAGAATTAAGTCAGTTCTGCAGGCAAATGTTCACCCAGCCATACTAAGCAATGTCCTTTGAGTGCACAAGTGTTTTTAAAGCAGCACCATCCACGTCAGCATTTATCAACAAGGCAATGTTAGGTTTTGTCTCAGTGTTTGGAAAAATCCACTATAGATAATGACGAATAATAAAACAAAAAGGATGATTAAATTTTTGCATATCCCTATGCTGAAAACAACAAACTTCTCATTTGGAGACACTCAAATGGAATAAATAATATCACTTTTTGTTCTGCTGAAGCTTTTACCTGTTAGATACAAATCTCGCTGATGATGTCCTTTTACATTTACAATCCATAGGAAGAAGCCATTAGTTCTAGCGATTTCATTATAGGGGTTCTCTTGTGAGTGGTTCAGGTAAAGTGTCTTATCACATCAGTGTGAAAGAAGCACAGAAGTTAAAGCGCACGCAATACTGAAAGATCAAAGCAGACACACTTATTCCCTAGACTTCTCAGAAGGGTGTTCAAAGGTCTTGAACAGTGTAAAAGCTATAGTTTCCCTTTTCTATGTGGATAAAAATGGGACAAAAAAGTACGACATCTATCTGTCTGTCAGTTTATTGTTCTGTCCTCTCATATTAAAGGAAATTAGCTTTCATTTTCAAATCATTTTAAAATAATTGCATACAATCACATTTTGTCAGCCTACCACTGCACTTCCTACTCCTCCCCACAGCCCTACCCTGTTCTACCCTCCGCTGTGAAAATAATACCACTTGTCTGTGAATGACAGGCTGTAATCTTGATGCCACAGAGAGCTGAAGTCGACTCAGAGATCTCATGGTTGGTTGAAATCATAGCTGATGAATTGAAAAGCAGTTGTTAGTCCCGGAAGTTAGAAAACTTTAACTCCTGTCAAGAGAATGTATGGAGTACGTATGTGTGGAGAGAAGGGTTAAAGTCTTAGCACCGAGCAAAGCCCCTTAATTGAGGCAAGGTGCACATATAGATGTCTGTTTTATTCAATTTTGGTCACTTGTTGGTTATGCTGCTTCTGGTTCACTCCTAATTCATAAAAATGGCTTACAATCAATTTTGACTCTTTGTAGTTATGCATAGTTAGTAGTTATGCATAAAACCTTGCTTTGATCTTAAATTAAATTGTCCAGCTCATCATGTAGTGATATTACAAGGTGAAATGCTTTAAAGTCTGCAGTGAACTTTGTACATGCTTTATTAACAATCTGAGAGGAACTGACAATTAAAGATGCAGTATGAGAAGTTACTTGTAAGTTCAGTGTCAGTCAAAATCTGCCCACTGGGAAATTGGAATGACAACAGAGACAGTTTGCTGTAACACTCAGAGATCTGTTAGGACCTCCTGCTGTATAAGACATTAACAGGTGATAACCCCCCCAGTCTACCCCTATAATAGGTTAATACTTTCATACAAAACACTCAAAAGTCATAATTCATTCTAGCATAATTAACACACACACACACGCACTCGTTTTCATATCTTAGTGAGGAAATCTAATTGACATAATGCTTTCCCTAGCCACTTACCCTAACCCTAACCATCAAAAATGAATGTCTAACCCTTAGCCTAAACATAACCATACCCTAATTGTAACCCTGACACTAAAACCACATTTTAAGTCTCAAAAATGCTTTCAAACTTGTGTGACAGGCATTTTGTCCCCATAAGGGCTGTTGGTCCCCACAAGTATAGTAACATTACAATTTTGAGTCCCCACAAAGATATGTAAACACAGTAAACACACACACACATAAACCTTCCTCTAGGCTACATAGTGTGTTCTGGTTATTATGCCTTTAAATACATATAATTCCTTTTTCATTTCCCTTAATTAGCTAGGAAGCTATTAAATTACCTTAGCTCCTTGACACTCGGCAGTGAGAATTTTATCCTACTTTGCTGTGTCTTCCTGAGCAAACAGCATGATTCGCTGCATTTTACCTCTTGACCTGGGAACTGGTTAGTTAGTTCTGGTTGGCTGGTGAGAAATGCATCTGTGCGTCTCAGAGAAGCTGTCTACTGACACGTATACTCTAACACATAAGTCGTGATGTCAAACAACCATTTCCAATCTCCTTGAAGTCCCTTCACAGCTCAGAGGTAATCGTAAGTTTGGTCTTCAGGTTTGTTTGCTGCAGTGCATGCAAACCCCATGCTGTGTATGCTTTTCTTGCATGTTTACGCCCAGCATGTGACAGGTTGTCAGTTTGTCAAAAAGAAGCATGTGGTGAACAAAAGAACATGCCTACATTGATCAGTCCAAGGTCTGTGTCCTGAAAGCGTGGGTGACACAAGTATTATTATATGAGTGTATAGTTTTTGTGGCATTGCAGTACTTTTAACTTTAACTAAAGTTGAAGCAACCTGAAACACTTCACTTTCACCAGCATAAATCTCCTCTCTTTGAAATCTTTTCAACAGCCCACGCAACACTTTCCATGTATTTTTTTCCCCCTTTTCTCTAAAAGTTACTCTCTTAAATTCAAAAACAGTCATCTGTGTGGTCCTTGTGTGAGAGGAGGGAGAGAGGGAGGGAGGTTGTTTTTACAGTCTGAGTCCTCAGCTCTTCTTCAGTCAAGGACAGGCAACCTGATCACAATGTCCTCACACTGGATAATGGATATTTCATCTGATATTTCATCTAAATGTATGCATTAAATGTACCATACAGCGTCTGAGGGACACACACATTCACACACATCTAGCCAGATACCACAGTAAATGTAGTGAAACATAGTGAAATGTAGTGATGTAATGAAGGTCAATTCATATTATAACAGCATACTCTGATCATCATAGCACTAAGTTCTCTAAAACCCCAGCTGCTGCTGTTGATGCCAACATATGGTTTGTGAGTAGAAGAGAAGAGAATCAGTGTTGAAAGAAGGCCCAACAATCCCTTGCTAGTGTTCCTATGTTTTTGTTATTAGTGCATGTATTCACAGTGACTGGGTTGTAGCTCAACTTTAAATAGGCTAAAGTGGGCTATGTAGACATTCTTATTTTCTGTGCTTACCAGGAAGCTTTCTCTAAGGTCAGCTCTTCTCCTTCATTAGTTTATATCCCCATCCCCATTATTCCTCTTTTCTTTGTTTTGCTTTCCACTGTTTCTCTGTCTTCCTACCCCTGGTCCTTCTGTGTCTCTTTGCTTATGCCCGTTCTTTGACTCTTTAGCCTTTCCTTCCATTTACCGTGCTCCCTTTGTCTCCCTCTCTATTCTACATCAGTCTTGCTCTCTCTGCTCAACTGGTATATCGTGCCTTGCAGTGATGTGGCCTGTTTTAAGCATGACTTTGAACAATAGTGCCATTTACAGGCAAATACAGTGCAGCTGACACGGAGATGGATAGATCCTGCTGTGCAACACTTTGCACATTCTCAGTCTGTCAAACAACCACATTTACAAGAAGTTACGTAGCTCACAAAATTCTCAGGAGGATTGCTAGTTACTACACATCTGAAACAAGGGTGAATTCATCACACAGCTGTGGCAAATGGAAAAAAAAATCCCTATGGGAGCTCATATCCACCAGATACACACAAAAATATACACGCTCACAAAAAAATAAAACTATGACTCATGAATATTTTGCATTGACACAAAGTTCCTCTGCTTTTTTTCCTCCTGAACATGCCGCTTTAGAAACAATATACTGCTCACATCTGTGTGATTGTGGCATCAAGCTTCTTTCATTAGAAAATAAAACATGAGCTCTTTTTACGCATCTACTGCAGCACTGATCTTTTCTAGAAATTACGCCACAGAGGTGCATGTGAGAATGCAAATATCTTAAGCAGCTGGATCAACCTTCCAGCTCCCTACTACAAAAATCCATGCACTAAAGTAAATTCACAGCTAGGCAATAGTCATTTTGTGCCATGCCTGCATGACAGAAAGGAGAACTTTGAACAATGTTGAGACCTGATTCTGTTTTCTGGCGTTTATGTTCAGCTGTTAAAGGGAAAGTTGTGCATTGTGTACTGAGTATAACTGACAAAAAGAGACGCCGAATCTATTTCTACACGTGAACACCTACCTTACATGACACCACTATTCTCACATGTATTAGAGAGCTGCCACAATAAGAACTGTTTAATGTCTGACCACTACCCACTTTTGTGTTTCTGACATGCAACTCAATTAGGTAATATCCAGCAGGTTCAAACCCTAAAGCATCAACTGCTCAATTATATCCTTTATTATACTTAATACTTTTGTCTTTGTCCGCGTTGAGGTTCCTTAAAATATCTACAGGTCCATGTTGACACAGCAGCACACATGTACAAATAAACTATTTAAAACAAAAAGCAGGTTGAGAATTTGATGGAGAAACGGTGTGAAGGAATGGAGAAGTTAGAAGAAGCAGTAGTTCCGGGGAAAGGGCACAAGCAAAAGGAGGGTGTTGAAATACAGAAATAAGTGGAGAACAAAGAAGAGAAATACAAAGGTTGCAGAGGGCGCTGTTAGAGGCTGAGACGAATGCCCACGTCTTGTGGAACGTAAAGACGGACGGTTGAAGGAAATGTGCTAAGCTTAAGACTGATTGTTAGTGCTAATGGTCAGCGCTCCAGAGGCAGTGTGTCTAAAAGTATGAACAGGTCTCCAGTTACTATGGCGACAGGGCTATTACAGACTGACATTTTAGCATCGCCTTTTTCATTTTTTGAGTGGGTGGTTTACTGCTAAAAGTTTCAACCTGACTGTACCTGAATCGACTTCACCCAATTCACTCACTGTATGCAAATCTCCAAGCAGATCAAAATGAAGCACAGAATAATTACAAAAATGATCAATACAATACAACACATTGGAAAGAGAGAACAAGATTTATGAATGAGAAACTCTATTCTAATGTCTACTTTTGTTTTGTTTAACTTTCATGGTAACACAATTCACGACCTTGCTGAGCTTGCTTGTCTTTCCTTTTCACGTCATCACTTTCCGAAGGAGTGTGCAGACATTTGGAAATTTTTAGTTTCAGATTTAACATTAACAGCAATGATTGCATGCTCCAGTGATGAGTATAGAGGCTTTGAAAAAGAGCTTTAGACCATGAAGCCTGTAATGAGAACGCCCCGAGGCGTCCTTGCAATGAATACTGTAGATTAGAGATGCAATGCAAATTGTAAACTTAGTCTGAGCGATGTGCTGCTTACCATTAGGTTTCTTATGTAATATCCACACAGTGCTGAAGGGCATAGACAGGCCACTAGCACAACAGTTGAAAAATTCAATGTCTTTACAGAATGGATCTTATTTTTGTAGTTCGGGTCTTCCAGCTGAGTCATCAGCACTGATTTTCAGCCGGTAAATTATCAGGGAGATTCCCCATTTTTACTTTGTTATCGTTCCCTTTTAAGATTTTCAAACCGAAGACAATTATAGAATTATCTCTGCACAGCTGCTGCCAGTATCAACTATGATCTTGCCTACACAACCTACTTAACTGGGGTTTACAAGTTTGTAATATACTGACTGTAAATGTAGTGATGCTCCCTAGATGCTACTGGGTTTTTATGTAAAAATACCACATTAATAATTTATGTATATATATTTATATTTGTGTTTACACACAGTAAAAACTTGGTGAAATTATTTGTGCTTTGTCCTTTATCCATATCTTTTCTCATATTTCCCCCCTTTTATTTTGCTCATTCTCATTCTCTTTTCTTTTCCTTCTCTTTTTTCTTCCACCTGTCAGCTCTGGCTTTGCTACCCTATGCCTACATAAACAAGACATATGGTAAAAGAGAAATTGGCTAACAAATTTGCTTTGCCTCTTGGCAAAGCAAATGTGTTTGGCACAGCAGTGCATTCAGACCACGATTCTGCCTTCTAAACCTCGGTGAAGACGACTTTGCCAGATATCTAAACAACACTGAGACTTGATTCAAAAGTCAAAGGTGAAAGGTGCCTCTTGGGTCTTTGAAAAAACATGAAGAAAAAGATAATCATGTGTGTTTAAATATGGCTAAAAGTGAGAGGACATCATGTCCTCTTCAATGTAACCGCTTCAGATGACCAGCAGATTCAAACCCAGACCCCTCTTGCTGTGAAATAAATGTGCTAACCACTGCAGCACCCTTGCATGGAAGAACAGTAAGTTATGACTCTCCAGAGAATTATAATAGATGGGGATCGTCATAGTAGAAGCAAAGGATTTTTTAAATTTCTCTACACCATTTTCATGTTCTCTTTCCCCACCTCCCTCACATTTCTTCTTCCCTTTGGAATGAGCTTCAGTTTTTTACAAATCACTCACAGGGATGAGGCCAGCTGACCAACAGCCCGCGTGCACGCATGTGCTTGTGGCTGAATGTGTGTTGGCCACACTGTGGCTCTGTGTTGGAACACATCTGTGCTTGAGTGTGATGTGTGAGCATGTCAGGGTGTAGCTGAAAGGGGAGAGCAGAATGTGATGCTGAGGGGGAGGGGACGAGTGATGCATGGAGGAAGGGTGGAACGGGTGGTGACTGTTTAACATGATCAGTGAACAGCAATGTTCCCTTCCCCCAGCCTCAACCCATCCACTCCAATTCCCCTCTCCATGTCAGCCAAAGCAGATCCATAATGAGTCCCTTTCCCAATATAATGCATTATAACAGTAATTAAGCTGATATGTGAGCACACTTGAAAAAGACCACGAAAAAGTAGATGTGCCTCTGTAATTGCATTCACTCTTGTCTATTCAAGCCTTCCCTCCTCCTTCTTCTCTGCTTCTCCATTCCTGTTGCTTTGTATCCTATATGCTAGTCTCTCTACACCTTTCCTCATCTTTTTTCATCACCTGTCTGTCTTTGAAATTTGCTTTTCCATCCTACTCATCCTGCTTGTCCTTCAGCTCCCTCTGTCCTCCTCTTCTTGCTGCTGCTGTGAAAACTGTGAGGCTTGTAGAGCAGCAGACAGTCTCTTATGCTCAGAGGGGGACTTCAGTGTGTTTGAATGTGTGTTTGTGTGTGCACACATATGCTGGAGTATAACACATCTCCCTGGGGGCCAAGGTTGGTCTGAGGGTCATTGAGGAGGTCGCTATGGGAACACAAGCCCCGCCTTATTGTTGACTGTTTCAGGCCCTCTAAAATGACAATCTATATTTTTGTCTGGCAAGAAACTCACTAGCTTTAAGTACTATTGTAA
Organism: Tylochromis polylepis; assembly: GCA_015107715.1. Lineage (NCBI taxonomy): Eukaryota > Metazoa > Chordata > Actinopteri > Cichliformes > Cichlidae > Tylochromis > Tylochromis polylepis. The sequence goes on from VVHJ01027097.1 coordinate 14,187, forward strand.
CATGTGACAGTAACAGTCTCAGATCCACAGAAGCACCAATGAACAGCCATATAGCCAAGGTCTACAAGCTATCACTCTAAGTAAGTGTCCAACCATCTCTTTTATAGCAAAACTTAAGTGCAGGAAATAAGGTAGAAGTAAGACATTTAGAAATATGAGCTCAAGTAAACAGACACAGGGGAACACACAATCAATGACTTTAAGTTACTTCTGCAGATATACCAATAGTGTAGAGAACAGTGACTATTCCTTCGTGGGTGGTTCAAGCATCCAATAGAGCTTAAACTAAGAATGAAGTCTTATTTAGAACTTTTCCTTATACTCTTCTGAACCCTCCAACCATCCACTTAACAGCAAAAACGTGAAAAAATATGGAATAAAATGGATTTTAAAAAAAGTTTGAAAAATAGCAAAATAACTTCTTTTATTAGATAAAAAAAAACTGTTACTGCTTGCCCAAATTCACTGGTTAGTTGACATTTTAGCTGGTTAATTGCTACTGCAGGCACCATGGTGTTTCCAAAACAATCACTAGAGGGTGGGTTACGTCATGTGTGGCATTCCCTAAGGAATTTTGTCATTTTAACTCCATGTAGTGAGATATTTTAGCATTGCAGGGCTTTTGTGCTGCTGGAGATCCATTTGCACCAAGCCTAAAAATATCTGCATACAACAGTTTGGATATGACCATAGCTAACAGTTGGTGACAGTAGCTGTGGCTCACCAGCCATGCTGTTTTGTCAGCTTGTGGCAAACGGGCCAGCCAGCATGTGTTTTATACAAAGCACTGAACCTGCCCTCTGCCTTTACCCTTTTTTCCTGTGTCTGTACATCTACGCTATCTCTCTATGTTAAATCACTTACAGTATTTGAAAAACACTCTTCCACATGTACACTGCGCATGTTGAATGTATGGCATATAAACAACTTTTACTCTTTTGAAATGTGGAAAAGAGTAGACTTCTCCCAGCCAACTCTCTCCGTGGTCCTGAAAATAGAATCTATCTATCTATCTATCTATTGTTTCTCCATGTCTAAAACAAAAACAGCATGCATGACTTGATAATCACATTCGATAAAGAAACACAAAGGAAATATCATGGTAGAAACCAATGTTTCTTCCTTCCAGGGTAAAGCATTACCTTCAGAGATAAGAGGAATTCGCCGGGTCACATTGAGGGTAGGGGTGGCTCCTTGGGGCTCAGGTCCCGACCTCGGCAGGCTGTAGTGTGTCAAGCTCAGTGACTGAATAATAACACCACTGAACACGCCGAGAAAAAAGCCTCCAATGTCGGTAAAGATATGAACTAAACGCTGAAGTGCCTGCGATCGAAGTAGAGATGGAGTTCGACTCGGGTCAAAATAAAACCCACTGGGCCTGGTTCTTCTTTAGTTGCTAATTAAAAACTAGCAGATACGCCCTTTGCAAACAAACAAAAAACCGTCCACCTTTAATATTCGTATTCTTTGTACTGAAGACTACTTTTCCACGCACAGCGTTGCCATACAAAACATTTTCTTTCCAGTTCCGGACTTGCAGAGAGACCACTGAAAAGCACTCCGGTAACAATGGTATGATGTGATCTGTGGAAGATGCTTTTGAAGCAAGCAGTCAGCAGCACACAATTCCATCCACCGATTGTCTGGAGTTGCTTGAACGGTTCCTACTGGTTAACCGAAGCTGTCCGCAAAATAAAACACTCCTACGCAAACATCATCATCACCATCAGCCTCGGCAGCATGTGTGTTGGAGGAGGAGACGGGGTGATGCGAAATCTCGCCATCTCTATTTCAACAGCCAGTTCAGCACCGTCCAGGGAGGTCGAGGTCAGATATTTGCTGTTGTGCTGCTCCAGGTTCCGCCGGATTCCCCCCCACCCTCCCCCCTTTCTTCCTATTCACAGTATGCTCCTCATGTGAACGTTCTCGTTAA
>VVHJ01027097.1:25062-36040 GCA_015107715.1 Tylochromis polylepis
CCCCCCCCCCCAATTTGTACATACTGTATGTCTTCAGAATTGCTGGCTCTAAAGTCTGTGAAGTGTGTGCAGAACAGTTATATAAGAGCGACAGAGAGGGAGACGGAAATAAAGAAAGAGATTTTAGGTGCTATTCTGGCCAGGTATGAATGTGAGAAACATAACAGAAGTGGATAGACCGAGCGGAGCTGCTGCAAAGCCTCCTGGCAGAGAAGTAGAATATCATGTACACCAGGCTTAGATGGTTTTACAACACAAACTGGCACACTTTCAATGATTTCTTTAACCGGATTATAATTACCCGCCAAACAACTCCAATATTTTTCTCCTACATGTAACTTTTTCATCCCTTAGAAACAAGCAGCTACATGCTTTGCACACACCCGCAATTCTCCCTAAATGTGTTCATTAACGGCGGAATAATGAAATTCCCTGAAAAAATGTAGCCTCAGTATTTCTTTTAAAATGAGAACGAGCTGTTTCCCTTAATTACTAGACTCAGACCCTCAGTTAAGAATGGGTTGTTCAGTGTTGACTCTTTTAGACTAACGTATCACTGTGTTCTCAGATGTTTTGCTATGCTATTTGTTGCGTGTTATTCAAAACCTAACCAGACTTATTCTGTCTGTCTTCTCCTGCAGGATGCTTGGAGTGACAGCAAGGGTCACGTATCACTAGACAGCCAACAAGACTACGAACTGATTGAAGCCAAACAGAAAGCTGAAGGATATTACCTGCTCTTCAAAAGACCATTCAGTACCTGTGATCCCAGAGACTACGTCATAGAGGTGTGAAGAGTTTATATTCCTAGTGTATGTCACTGCTTTCTACAGTGCTGGTACTCAGGAGAAACCTAGTAAGAGGTTATTTATTCGTTTGATGGTGCAGTTTTTTTCCCCTTTTGCTATGTTTCTCAGGACCTTTGATCACCCCCCTATGAATTACCACCAACAGATTATTAAAATATTGCTCACACTGTTAATTACAGTGTTCAGAAAGAGAGGCTGGCTATCATCATGGCTATCCCACTAGAATGCAGTGAATAAATAAAGGCATAAAACTCCCCGAAGCAACAATTTATCTTACAAACTGTTAAATCCAAACTGCTCCCCCACGTAAAGGTGAACGGAGGAAAAGGAGTGCAGGCCTTAAATAAAAAGTGATCAGATGAACTCAGTTAGGAAATGCTCTCCTTTTTCACACACAGTAATAGGTAACTTTCAGTTAGGAAAGTTACCTATTACAGAAGAACCCCATAGTTAAGGGCGTTGTTCAAACTGAAAAAAACCTCCCAGTGGTTTTCAGTAAGCCCTCAACAGATAGTTGAACAGGTTTCACTGAAAACGCTGGCTCTTTCTCACTGATGAGCCACCAATAGGAATCTTCCATTTCTGGAAGACTGAAGATTATGAAACTTGGACAAAGACATCAGTTTAGGCCAAAACATCTGTAATTGTTATTACAATTCTTAAGCAAAACACAATGGATTGCACATACTATAAAAGCATTTTAAAGTACAAGCAAGGTTTTAAAAAAGCAGTGAAGTCCTCATGTAAGCCAGGATATTTAATAGCCTGTAATTTGTAAATCTAAAAACCTTCCCTTTGGTTTAGTCTCTTTTGACTGGCGCCTCTTCACATTGAAAGGCGATGTTGGCAATTCAGCAGACGTGTAATGTGTCATTTAAATTCAGACAAAGATGAATGCTGATTTCTCTTCTTAAAATTTGCGACTCATCTCTTTATTTACTGTAAACCTTTGTTTGTCACATGTAGGCTAGAGGTATGCCAATTACCTTATGGCTAGATACCATCTTGACCACATTGTAGAATACCAAATAAAGAAAATTCCTGTCTGCAGAGCAATGCCAGAAAATAATCATTGCTTCAATGAAATCTGTTTAACTCCCTGTCGAAACTTACTGGGGGGGTTGAACACAACTATGCTGTAGGAATAAATGCATTTTAATTGGAGATAAATTATCTGAATTTCAGGAGCAGGACCACGCCTCTAAACATGCCCCTCCTTCCTGGTCTTATCTATAGATGAACCCCCCCCGGTTCTACAAGCTGTTCGTTCTCATTTCGTGCCCCACCCTCCCTCCACTTTTTTCAGTTCTTTCATTTCTTCACTTCTCATTAGTACATGGGGATCTGCCAGGCCCGGGAGCCGCCGCCAGTCCCCATCGAGGCCTTTCCCAAACCGCAGCTCAATTCTTGATTAAGCCATTCGCTTTTATCTACTAAAAAACGCTGCCAAACCTAAAATGAGGACGTGGGCAAAGCTAGTGAAATATTGTTTAAAAGACAGTGCCTCTAAGCTCTTCTATATATATATATTTTTTTAATTTATATGTATATATGTATACCCTCTAAGGAGCACTTTCAACAAAAACAATTTAAATCCAGGAAGTATTTTAAATATTCTTCAAAATAAGGTTGTTGCACTGGCTTTTATTGCAAGAGCACACATTTTGTTTTTGTTTGTTTGATTAACTTTATTGACTAAGGTGAAAAATAATTTACTGCAACTCCAGTACTGTAGTGTTTATCTTTTTGCCGTCTTTTTGATTTTTCACCTCTAAATCATTTTGAATTGCAATAAGCTCTATGACAAGGTGGTACACAAATCATGTCTGACTGAACTACAGCAGGATTTTACTTGCTGCTTTTGGCCTCAAGCCAAAATAGCAAGAAGGTGACGAGAAGGAGGAAAAATCATGAGTGTCAGACAGAAAGTATTTGAGTTAGCACATCAATGTAACACATTGTCTTTGCACTGTGCATGTTAATGAGAGAGTGCCTATGTGCATGCGTGTGCACGTGCCTACACTTTTGCAGTATTTTCATTGCTGTGTTTCCTCATCTAAAAAATGGCAATGAAACTGATTAATTTAAGGTGTGAATATAAAATACTCCGAATTATGGAATGAACATTATAATGATTATAGTTTCCATGGTACCACATTAGATTTTTAAGTCAGATGCAACAAAGCAAGGCTCATCACTATGACAACATAATGAAAACTTTGCTGTGCTTGCCTCAGAAGGCATTAAAGCCTAATAAAAGTGAAGGGACTCTTAAGTTGAAATCCACATCGTGGAGGTTCATATTCTCCTATTGTAGCCATTAAACACTTTTTCTTTTATGATTGCTGTAATTTGTCAGGAGGGGACTGTGCACATCATCTACGGCTTCTTGGATAAACCACTTGCCTCACTGGAGAAGCTGAACCTGTCCGAAATCTGCACAGGTGTACAGAGAGTCCTGATGCTGCGTCCTGACACGTCACCACCTACCTTGCCTCCAGATGTACAAACGTTAGATGTCGTGGCACCAAATGTCATCATACCAAATCAAGAGACCACCTACTGGTGCTTCATCCACAACCTGCCGGAAAATTTGCCCAAGAACCACATTGTTATGGTAAAATTAAAAAAAGAAAAGAAGAAGAAAAGAAAAAAAAGCCTCTAAAAATAGAAATATTCAGCGCAGTCTTTTTACACACAGCTGAGGGGGTGTTTCAGACGATTGTGCACAGGCAGCCGTTATTCTCCATGTTTACCAGCTAGATCAAACAAAACATCAGCATGGCCACAAAGCAGATGTGTCAACACAAAAAATGACCTTTTTCACAGGCATTTTTAGCGATAAGAAATCCTCGACACATATAAGAACATAATGCCTTTACTGTTACATGACAGCAGAAAGAAACAGATGAATTTCAGCCTGCGGCTTCCCTGCCACTGCAGTATTGACATATCTTGCAGCAATAAAAATATATATACATTTTCTCGATTTCTTTCAGTATGAGTCGGCGATAACTCCAGGGAACGAGGCCATCGTGCATCACATAGAAGTGTTTGAGTGTTCTCCAGATATCCGTGAAGTTCCAGAGTACAGCGGCTCCTGCGATGACAAAATGAAGCCGAAAAAGCTCAACTTTTGCCGCCACGTGCTAGCTGCATGGGCTATGGGGGCTGAGGTATGATGGGAAATACTGACCTTTCTACTCCTGTCTGAATGACATTACCTTGCCTCAATATGATTTGTTCCTAAAGAAATACAAATAAGCTTAAATTCCTAACCCCAATGTCATCAATCTGCAAAATAGATAAGCCACAAAGTGACTATAATAAAAAAAAAAAAAGACAAGCACCCACATAAACGGTATTAAAAAAATTTTTTTTTTCAATACATACAGCAAGTGCTTAATTGAAACACAGAGTTGGGAAAGTTTTTGATCCAATGCTTGTACCTATAATAGGAGATAAACAAAAACTCCTACGCAAGTGATGTCCAAGCCTAGAATTGCCAGCATAAAATCTTGTATAGATGAGCCCACACGCAGCACATATCTATTAAGAGTTTGGAGACAGTCTGCATGTGGGATGCACACTCACACGAAATATTTATAAATATGCTTACATGGAAGCACAAATATCGTCACAGGAGACAAAAAATTAAAACTGCAGTAAGGAGGTAAGGAGAAGGTGTCAGAAAAGTTGAAACAGGAATAACCTGGCTTGCTGGAGCCAAACGTTTATAGCAGTGCCACTTTTCCATGCTTTAACACTGGCTCTTCCTATCATTGTGAGGCTGAATTCTCCAAGTGTTTGCTACTAGAGAACATGAGTTTTTTTAAGAAGCAGAAAAACACAGATGCAACCCAAACGGTACTTAGATTCTTGTTGTTAGTGATTTGTTTTTCTTTTCAATCACAAAACTCACAAAACTGCTACCGTATTCTGAGGCTTGCCTCCCCTCTACAAAAACTTGTTTGCTTCTTTTTTTCTCATTGCTTTCACTTCCCTGTCCACATTCTTTACCTTCAACAAATTCATTTCCAGCTGTAGAAGACAACTTTTTTTCAGAACAAAGAAGTCACTGAACAGTGTGGAACATTTAGCACCTAAACAGTTTGAGGTTTGGTAGCGAACAAACCAAAGTTAAAAAGGAGTTCTGCTCAGAGTTCTGCTGTCCCCCATTGCCAAGGTCACACTGAACAACAAGTGCCGTAGGCAGCTGAAGACAGACAGTGATGAGGAACAGGAAGACGAACTATAATGGAGGACCAAGTCCCTGCATAAGATGTTCCATTGACAGATGTGACTGACATAAAGAAATCCTGCTAGTGGCTACAAAATGTCAGCCTAAAGGACAGTGCAGAGCTCTGATCATGCCAGCACAAGAACAGGCCCTAAGGACGACATCCATAGAGACAGGAGTCTGCCACACACTGTGCATAGATGCCCCAGAATCTATTCACCACATAGTAGCAGGATGTAAGATGCTTACACTGAGGCACAAGTGAGTGGCTGGGATTGTGTACAGGAACATCAATGGGAGGCATCACCAAAGGTGGTTGAGAACAACAGGGCAAAGGTCCTGTGGGACTCTGATTTCCAGACAGACAAGCAACTTCTGGCCAATCAACCAGACATCGTGGTGATTGTTAAGGATTGTACTTGTGGCAGTCCCAGTGCACAGCCACATCAGAAGGAAGGAGTACGAGAAAATAGAAAAGCACCAGGTGTTTGTGAGGTGCAGCTGATCAGAAAAAAAAGGGCTTTAAGAGATGTGCCCCTCAACCTGACTAGAGCTAAACTGTCTGGTTTCAGACAGTAGAGGAACTAAAGGGGATGAAGTAAGGTTCAGTATAAGATAAATGAGGACTGAACTGTGAATCCCATAAACACCAAGTATAAAAATACAGAGTTACAAATGAGCATAAATCAGCTCCTTTAATGCCATTAAGCTTTTCATTCGTCTTTAATTATTATGTAGTGAAATCTAATGATGATTATAACATTTTAGAAGCTTTCTTTGTGGCATCTGGTTGCAGAGTTTTGGAGTCCTTATTACCTCTGAATGACGCTAAAAGTTTGCATAGCACTGAGAATAAACCATCACCAGATTGTTTTATATTTAACCAGGTTCCACCGTTTGCATCATTTTCTTTGGGAGATTTACATTTTTGAAACGACCTCTTGTAAACAGGGGAGGTGAGGCTTGTAATGAATTAGTCAGCTACATATTCAGTCAGTCATCTATCAGCTATTAATCCACTACACTTTGGTAGCCTACTGCTGGCCACAAGAAGCAAAGCGGACAAGGAATAGTGAGGCTGTCAACATATTTCTCGGCACTACTCCCCACTGTATCACAGGCAGCCTGGCCCCTCTCCGATTGGATTATCTGCCAGCTAAACAAAAACAAGCAGGATGCCTTCTGTGAGCTGTGAGCTGTGGAGACAAGATTAGGTGGGAAATATTCAGGCCTCTTTCATCACCTCTTAATAGTGTTGTTTCATTCTCCTCGGCACCGCATCAGAAGGGAAACGTGGCCTTGCAAAACAACAGAAAAAGAGAAAAATAGATTGAAGTTCTGAAGAGAAGAAAAACAATAATGTATGACACTATCAGAATGCAAAAAGGGAGAATAACACCAAAGAAAAAGGTGCGTTTGTGTGCACGGGACATGTTTCAGAGGATTTAATGTTATGACATGAAAGCAAGATTAAAGCTTAACGCAGATCTCTCTATGTAATCAATGAAGGTAGTGACTATGATATGATCCCGGAGAATACAGCCTTTTTTGTTTGTAGTATTTTTTTTTCTCTTTTGTAGAAATATTCCTTTTTCTATAAGAGAAACATAGATACATATGATTTAAGGCATAGATGTACATGATATGATAAAAATTCTCAGTTGTCTGTAATAGCCTGTCCTTAGTAAATTAATTTACAGATTTAAACTATGTACTTGGTTGTGCATAGGTATCCCGTTTTCTTTACGGGCTTCAGCCAGAATTCTAGTGAGCAGGACAAGTAGAGCTTGCTGTGACGTGGCGATCACATGTTAAGAATGACACTTATGATTTGAATGTAAAATGGGTCCTGTGATTGACTGGGTATCTTTTGAGGAAGCCTTTTGCCTCAAGTTAGACGGGGGCAGCTCCAGCCCCCCGCAACCCTGAATTTGTTAAGCAGTTAGAAAAACAGATGATTGGATGGATGGAACAATATATTGCAAGCATATAAAAAAGTTATTAAAGTAAACCTGAAAATGTTTTTGTCCTGTTGCATGATATGTGAAAAAAACTGTGATATGATCTAAAAAAAAAAAAAAGCTGTGCATAAAATCATAAATATGTATGTATATATGTGTATTTATGTTTACTTGCAGGCTTTCTACTATCCCCCTGATGCAGGCTTGGCTATGGGTGGACCAGATTCCTCAAGATTCCTCCGTCTGGAGGTTCATTACCACAACCCTCTCCTTATATCTGGTACATACAGTATATATGTGAACATGCAGACTTCAGGTGCATGTCTCTAAGAATGTTTTTCACTTTCTTTGACACACACACAGCAGCAGGACTCTCTGTACAGTATCTCTTTCCAAGATCCACAGGCTTGTCTTGAACTCAGTCATTGCAGACCCACTGCAGACTTTGTCTTCCTTATCCCAATCAGACCTTGAAATACACATATATCTTGCAAGTATTCCTTACTTTTTCAGCCGTGTCTCTTATCATACAGTAGTTTCTGTGATTTGAAGTAATTTAGAATCTGCTTATCATCAATAACAGGAAACAAGGAAGCAAAGGGTGGAGGATGACATTCAACAAAGGTCCCCAGCTGGACCCCTGGGCCAAAAGAGTTCCTCTTGAATTATTAAATTAATTTCAGAAATATCACCAAGATCACCTTTTAACATCTTATGTTAACAAACTGCACATAGCAAGTGTTTTAGAGGTTGTTATACTGTGTTGTCTAAACAGTTGACAGAAAATAGGAGTTGTATTTAACAGGGCCAGACATACATACTACATATTAGAGTATATGAGTACATATTACACATTAACTAGACCGATACCTTATAATCCTCTTTTTATGTTGCCTTTACTCTCCTTCCAAGATCTGTTGCTGTAGGAGACAAACAGCACCTGAAATAAATTCCTTATTTTTTAATTAGGTGTATTCTTAGTCTGGTATAATACATGACTATTCAGGCTATCAAATGTTCTAAAAGGATCTAAAAGTAAGTAGTTAACTTAAGATATGCTAAATGTGTTCTAATATTTTAATATTCTTCACGCAGGCCGGCGTGACTCATCAGGGATACGACTGTATTACACCCCCAGCCTGAGGCGCTACGATGCAGGGATCATGGAGCTGGGCCTCGTTTACACTCCTGTAATGGCTATCCCACCTAAACAACACACCTTTTACCTCAGTGGATACTGCACCTCCAAGTGTACCCAAACAGTATGTACAGATTTACTTCATTATTTATAGTTAAAATGCTGGGGGGAATGTTTTGGCTGACAGGTCTCTTTTTCCCCAAGTTTTTTTTTTCTGTCTGTCTCTATGCTAAAAACGTTTTAGTTGGAGCTTGACTCTTTCTATGTCTACCCAGGCTTTGCCTTCAGGTGGAATCTATGTATTTGCTTCCCAGCTGCACACCCACTTGGCGGGGCGTGGGGTGAAAACGGTTTTGGTGAGGGGAGGCAAAGAGCTGGAGGTGGTACAGGAAGACCAGCATTTCAGTACACACTACCAGGTGGGAGATAGCAGGGCTCTGCTTACGCAGAGGAGCTCCACCTTTCCACACTGTGTCTTATATTAGACTGGGTTAAGGTGGCCTTTATTTTAGATCTCAAAGAGATGTGTTTCAAAGCTTATTCACAACAAATATTTGGTAAATTAAACCACAGTATTTTTCTACCCTTTTACTACTTTCTCCACACTTTTTAAAAAAAAAAGAAAAAAAAAGCTGTTTTACTGCCGTAAAGTCTGATTGGACTTTGGTAACGTGACCCATGTACACTATACACAGGCCATGAGACACACAGACAAGGCAGAAAGATAAAAAACAGCTAAAAATGCAAGTAAATACGTGATCATGCATGTTGTTAATGATGTAATGTTTGTGAGTCAATCAGAGTACTTCATCATTTGATCATTAACTTACCAATTTCCTGTGGTTAATGCTGAGTAATTTAGTAATGTCCTATTCAAATATGAATAAATCACATACTCTTAGAGTATATTTTCACTGGCTAGTAAATAACATATTGAGTTTAATATTAAAAAGTATTTGGGACACATTGGGTGGCATAGTGGTGTACAAATTAGCACTCCTGCCTCTCAGCAAGAGTCTGAGATCGAACGTACTGATCAGCTGAAGTCTTTCAGTGTAAAGTTTGCACATTGTCCCTGTGCCTGCTCCACCCACAGTCCAAAAACAGGAAGGTTGGGTCACCTGGCGATTCTAAATTGGCTGTAGGCATCGGGTAGCTTTTCATTTTGGGGAGCAAAGGCTCAACAAGTTTTGACATGTGCTTTAGAAAAACTATTTCAAAATAGAGTCAATATGTAACTGAAAAAGAGTCTTATTCTATCTAGTGATAAAGGTTAGACATCGCTCCTGTCCAAAGAACAGGAGCGAAAGAGAAGCTCACACTCTGGACACTTAACATTTTTATACATCTAAAGACCATCAGCAACCTTGTATAAGCACTGACATCAGTATTGACGTCACTAGATACTGATGTAGTCTTCAGCTTCAGCAGCATCCTGGTTTTGAATAGGTCCATCCCTTTACAGGAGCTTTGCAGCAGCAAAGAGACACAGTTTGTCTCCATTTCAGGCTTTATATTAGAGAAAAGCATTGATAAATGAGCTAAAGTGCAGGTCACGTAACAGATGGATTTCTTTTTTCAAATTTATGTAAAATATATTTCATTTTCCTTACGTTTAAATATGATATGTCTTATAAAATTAATTCATTTCTTTATGTTATGGGTTAAAAAAATCAGTTTAAATTCTCTTTTATTCAGATGTCATATCCCAGCATAAGTCTCTGTGTTTTTCGTTGTTTTTTTTTTCATTGTTTTTATTGATGTTTGCTACCTAAGCTTCTTTTAATGTGTACAGTGCCTTATATGCAAAAACCTCCCAACTATCAACTAAACATCTAATCAGTTGTCGACATCTGCTGCGTTTTATATATGCACACTATCCTGAGGCAGGTACAGACACACAGCTGGACATAGACTCTCAAATAAAATGTCCAGCTGCTGCTGTCCGATTAAGTTTCACCTGCAGCCTTTATTGAGCAATAAGAACCACATCAAACCAGTCTCAGCCAAGCTAATAGACCTTTTAACACAGAAAGCTAATAACTGTGAAAGGTGCCTCCAAGGAAAGCAGCCACTGTTTTTTCTTACTGCATTTGTGCTGTACACAAAGTATCCAATTATACCTAAAATTAAGATGCTATGCAGAGTACTGCATTTTGCAGTGGTAAATATGAACTCTTTTATCAATACATCCATCCATCCATGCATGCATCCATGCATCCAGGGGACTATCCTACCCCCGTCATAGGTTGAAAGGCGGGCTGCTTTTCAGGTTATAGCACCAATCTATTGTTGGGCTAACATAGAGAGACAAGCAACCATTCACCATCACATCCTCACTTATGGCCAGTTTACAATTGCCAGTTAACCTAACATGCGTCGGACATGGGGCAAATATGCAAACTCCAAACAAAAGTCCATAGCTGAGTAGTGGGTTTAAACCCAGAAGCTTCTTGCAGGACTTACAGTGGCTTGCAAAAGTATTCGGCCCCCTTGAACTTTTCCACATTTTGTCACATTACAGCCACAAACATGAATCAATTTTATTGGAATTCCACGTGAATGACCAATACAAAGTGGTGTACACGTGAGAAGTGGAACGAAAATCATACATGATTCCAAACATTTTTTACAAATAAATAACTGCAAAGTGGGGTGTGCGTAATTATTCAGCCCCCTGAGTCAATACTTTGTAGAACCAGCTTTTGCTGCAATTACAGCTGCCAGTCTTTTAGGGTATGTCTCTACCAGCTTTGCACATCTACAGACTGAAATTCTTGCCCATTCTTCTTTGCAAAACAGCTCCAGCTCAGTCAGATTAGATGGACAG
>VVHJ01027099.1:0-14216 GCA_015107715.1 Tylochromis polylepis
ACAATAAAGCTATTTAAGTTCATCCACTTCTCTATGAGTCCTGCGTTTGGGTCCTCCATTCCGCCTGCCAGCAAGCAGATCATGACACCATGACTGCTTTTTGAGAAAAGACTGCCTGCTGAGAGTTAGTCATTGTTGAAATGTTTTCTGGGACACAGCTGGACTTTGGCACACAGTATGTGAGATTCAGATGGACATATCTCACCTTACAATTTAATTTTTTTTTTCTGGTAAATCCACAGCTTTGTATTCAGAATTTGGGACACAAACTCCCCGCCCCCCACCCACAATCAATTGTTAATTTTCAACAAATACCTCATTTTTATTTATTGATTTCTCAACAATCAGATTTAGAATATTCACTGACAAAATAGTAATTAACCTTGAAACCTCAATCCTTCACAAATTTTTCTGAGGGGTCAATGTTGTTTTTCATCAAAACTAGATGAAGCAGCTGATGGAGTGGATACAATACCCTAACTACCTGCTTGAAGTCAGAAGAATTAATAAGAGGCTATAAAATCATATCTTCATCATCCATCACAGGCATAAAACCATCTCCTCTCTGTAGCAGCTACTTTGTCGTTGCAGTGAAGGAAGGAAACGGTCCACTGAGGTTTTTGTAAAAAGGCCATCTCTCCGTCTTAAAGCCAAAAGAAGGATAGCATCTCTCCGCAGCTGAATTGAATCGCAAAGCTGTGAGCTTGACAAGAATAACACACACTCCCATGTGTGATTTCCAATTTGCCACCCAACCCAGGTTCCTCCTTATTGACGTCTGAGGAGGGGAATATGAGGCTCACGCTTCAGCCACTTCAGTCTGTATTTCTTTCATCTCAGGGGTCACATGGGTTCTGGCGTTACAGCTGCTCCTGTCACTGTTACTGTAGCAACCTTTGGCACAATGGCCTTCTATGAAATGAAGCTAAAGATTCACCGTGAGCCAGAGATCAAGAAAATATTCTCTTCATGAACATGCACTGTGACAATGGACCTCTGATACAAGACTGAACTTATTTCATCATCAGACCGCAAAGAATACCACGGGTGTTTTAATATAACTTCTGCAAAAGAGAAGGGTAAAAAAGAAAATATCTCCCTTTTCTACAATGCACTCTGTCTCTACTCTCCTCCATGCTTTGAAGATTTCTACAAGCGAATGATCACAGGATCTTTTTTGGTGAATTATGCACATTATCATTCCACGCTTTCTCATCGGAGCTGTGGTGCAATGCATCAAAGTGGCTGGCAGGTGATGGCAGAGAGGATTTGGCCTGCTGTACTGTGTTTGTGAGTCCTGCAAGTCCAAGAATTTTTTTTTTGGTTGTATGTTTTGATTTAGTGTGATTTTCGTGCATTACTGGCCATGCACAGAACGAGTAAAGGCTGTCAAACGTCACGAACCCTGTCACTGGTGAATGAATGTGTCCTGACCCCAGCAAACCACTAGAGGGCAATCAGTGTGTGAAAGAACAACTCAGCAGTTCCAACATGTGAGTATCAGAGGTAATGGCAAGCTTCACATGTCTGTTTGTTTTGTTTTCTTCTATATTATATCCAAGAAGTGCAAAAACAAGACAATTAAGGTTGAAGTTTAAAATCTGTATGATGCACTACGATGTGGTTTCAGTGCCAATCTGAGATGAGGGTTGCATCTGCTTATACCATGCTACAATGGAGAGAAAAAAAAAGACAAATGGCTATATTAACTCATAGGCTGTGATGCACAGTGATGTAAGGTGCAGTTAATCTAAAAGATGTGCACACTGCAGCAACCTGCACGCATCGGAGAAAATACTGTTCTCGCATTGAGGAGAGAGGTGTTTCACTTATCCTGGATCGTAGACCATTAATTATTGCATTTATTTGACAGGATTTGATTATTAAAATGAGTACTTGTTTAATTATTTAGTTGGTTTGATTAGTAGCATTATTTTAAACCAATAAGTACAAATAAAGCCACATGAAAACTGCAAAAAAAACCAAAACAAAAAACCCCAAACAGTTCAAGTTCACTTTCAAACGAACTTGCTCATTTCCAGCTCCATATTTTTATTCTAGGAAACTATAAAAACAACTTTACGTGATTCACTGTTGAAAATAATAATTATCTTATACTGGGGCTCAGTGTCTGAAACATGTCTTAGCTCCCTTTCAGCTGTCTTTTCATTGAGTGCCCATACAAAGTGGAGGTTTGAACAGCAGTTGGGTGGACCATCTGCACTCACAACCAAAACATCGTGCCTTAGACGACCACATTAGGGACATCCTCTCTCTAGTATATTAAAAAAATGTTTTGAGTAGCTTGAAGCCTGAGTTTTCGGCTCAGAGATTACTTCACATACACCATCTGAAACTATAGCCATGTCTAATATGAGCAATCGCCACAAGTAAAGTAAAGGCAGAATAACTACTTTAACTCCAGGTGATGTAAAAATATGAAGTTACTCTTTTGGTCATTTCTCACATACAGTGCAACAAGTAAAACTGGAAAAAAAAAACTAAAACATCTTTTACAATTAAAAACAAAGAATCTACTAATAATTTTGGAATTTTTCAGATTTCATTACTCTTTAGAACTGCACTCAACTGAGCATTTTTGCTATTACTGCTTGACCTTTTGACTGCATTTTCAGTACATCGCTTAGGCCATAAAGTGCAATACTGACAAGCTGAGAAGTCACACTGAGAAAGCTACCCTTCCAATGCCGATGCAGTGTGTCCTGCTACACTGAGCGGCAGTTGGTTCTAGTAAAGCAGAGCAGGCTTGGCTGCTCTTGACATGACTGTTCTTCCACGTTCATATATGGTAATGCTTGGTTGAGGAGGCCCCACCAAGTGGTGCATTGCATCGAGAATAGCAATTTACCAACCAAAGGTCAGGTGTGTAGGGTATTGAAGAAGGTAAGGAAGAAATCCACCGGCAGCAGCTGCATATGCATGTGATTGGCTGCAGAGCCTCAGGGGGCAGATGGGGGCTTTATATAAAACAATGGTAATTTCATTGCTATTTGAGACACTGCAGTTACAGTATCAATAGCGTTCCCCTTTCGTGCCCTTTCTCCTGAGATGATAGTTCAGCCTTTTGAAAAAAATCACTTTTCTTAATAGATTCTGGTTTTCTTCTAATGAGCTCTCTTCCTTCTAACGCCTGTACTGGTGCTGGAAGATTCCTCTTAAAAGGAATATTCTAATGCTGATTACAGCATAATGCCCATGTTAAAGGCCACCGTTAATAAAGTTTAATGTAGCATTAAAAAGCAATGCAGCTGTGCACTAAAATGTGTAGCTCATAATACAAAGACCTGTGTTTTAACACAGTTTAACGTTGGCAACTCACTTGCAGCTCTCCTCAGTTTACTGCTTGGCTTCTGGAGCAACGTTACTTTCAAAGTTAGTGAATGTTACAAGATTACTGCCATTTAAGAGTATGTGTATTATGAGTAAACACACCCTTTACAATTACCTTGCACATATTACTTCTGAGTACATTTACTTCTGAGTGTACTCTGCATCATTAAGTAGTGAATGAGTTCATATCGGTAGCATCTTGACCACACAACCAGCATCTAGCTTGCTAATTTCCCTCTTCTCGTGGTGGTAGCTTAAGCTAAAAGCTAGCTGTGGCGCCAACAACAGTCTCCTCACCAGCAGGGTTGTAGAAGGCTGTTAAGGCCATCCTGTTTGTTATCTCGCTAACCCCTCAGACAGCCAAAACAGTAGGATCAAAATAATCTGGGCTGGAGGATGCCAAATTAAATGTGTTAGGAATATTCAGGCTTTTATTTTGTTCTAGTAATAGCCTGCTTTTGTTAGCCAGGTGGAGAGTGCTGAGCCCAAATAAATGCTAATTGCAAACTGCAGTTAGCTACAGAGAGGCATCCTCTGGCAAACCGCAGTCATGGGACTGCGCCAGCACGAGCTGTGTGGCCTTTTGGAGCATTTTCTTGTAACTATCTGGCAAATAATATGCCTTACTGTGTAATAAAAGTAGCATAGTGCCTAAGAAGTCTGTGTGACTTAAACAAATATAATTGTGCTATACTATAATACAATCCGCCATACAATCTATGGATGAATCTTGCTGGCGACGCTGATAAGTTAGCCATTGAGTTGTTTGCTAACTTAATTAAATAAAAAAACAACAACAGACAAGCACAAACAAAACAAGATGGGAATGGTGACCACACTATACATTTAGTTTTAACTGAATGCATTGTTTTATTGGAGTGAACAGCATGTCTTGATCGTAGGCAGCAATCAGACCAACCCCTGGGACCGCACAAAGGTGGCCTGATGTAGAAGCTGCTGCTTTTACCTCAATAAGCACGCAGTTATGCAGTGAAGTGAGTTTGCGCCTGTGTGCAGAAGCAGCGACGCTCTACCTGTTGATTAGACCCACGTGCAAAACACAAACTTAGTGTGTGTGTGTGTGTGTGTGTGACAGTGTGACTGTGTTTGTGTGAGCGAGACAGCTGAGCGCAGGCGGAGCGCTGAGCCGCCGGCCATGAAAGGGTTAAAGAGTTTTCAGTGTGCGAAGCGGCAGGCTGGAGGTTAGAGAGTGTTGCGGTGCAGAGCTCGTGGACGCGGCGGCAGTAGCGGCGTACATCAGCTCACCGAACCCGGCCAACTTCGCCACAAAGCCGCCACTACTGCACAACAAACACGCCATGTCGGAGCGAAGGACAATCTGTGGATCTGACTGCGCGCAGTCCTACTACTAGTGAGCGTGTGTGTGCGCGCGTGAGAGCGAGAGGGAGAGGGCTGCTCTTTTGTTTTCTGTGGATATCGCCTTCATGGACGGGCAACGGGGCTTTTACGAGATGGAGAACCCGACAGAGAACCCCAGCAAGGCGGCGGAGTATCTGAAGGAGCTGAATAAGATAATCGAGACCCAGCAGGGGCTGCTGGAGAAGCAGAGGGTCCGGATTGAGGAGCTGGAGCTCCAGGTGACGGATCTTTGCCAGGAAAACGTCTGTCTAAAAGATCAGCACCAACGGCACCTGGCCACCTGCAGACTCCAGCAGGGCAACCACTCCGCCCTGGGAGCCATCAAGGAGAATGTCGTGCAGGAAAAGTAAGTTATCTGGCATTGGGTGGTGCTTGGTTTGGCTGAACAGAATGCTGTCAAAGTTTATTTTCCTCATGTTGTTATTCGCGGTGGAGAGATATGTTGTGTGTCTGTTTCATCTCAACAATCAATCCAAATTCCCAGTTCTCCGCCACTTTGTCACGGATCAGCTCTTTAATTGTCCGTGTAATGTGTACGCTGTCAGGGATTATTCCAAGCTCACACAAGGCTGTGCACGCGTATTGCGTAATGGATCCCGTCAGGCGCTCAATAGATATGCAACCCCATGAAAATGATATTGTGTGGGGCTCAAACTGTATCAGATCAGGGTGGTCGAAGTCTGAATCAGTGGGTGTGACTTTCTTTATATTTTCGCAGGAGAGAAAAGCGCGACCTGTCTGTAGTTGCGTTGTGAGGAAACAAGTTTACGCATCCTGCGCTTAGTTAGAGTTCCACCTCAGGCGAGTGGTCAGATGCTGTGTGTCATACATTTCCTGTGCCAGGGGCTGTCAGTGAGATGAGTAATTAATGTGTGCAAACACCTTGAATTTGACTTGGACTCCTCAGCACAGTGGAGGGCTTTTACAATTCGAAACGACGTAGTTGTGCTGGAGAGCAGCCGAGTGCCACTATCAGGAGAGAAATGTTCAATCAAAGCTGCCTGAACATGCCGGGTTAACTGCTTAGCAGATGGAAGTACAAAATCAGGCTGTGATGCTCTTGTCTTATTGCATCTAAACAATCATTCCCCATGGATTTATCGTGCAGTGTGTTATTGACAAAAGCAAGCAGCTTTACACATTCAGGTCACTGCTCTCTGCTGATGACATTCCTTATTTGGACTTTTTCATTATGTTTTAATATGATGGACATACAAATAAAATATATGTAATTATTAAATCTCACTCAGGAATATAAACCACTCATGAGACATTCTCTGGTTTCAGCTTCTTTCATGGACAATCCTGGTTTATTTCAGCCTGCCTTATTTACTAAATGTCGTTACTTTACTGGTCACACTAGCTTTGCACCTACTACCTAAAGATCTGGAGAAATGAGGACTCACACAAATCAAGGTAATTGGGCGAAACAGCTTTCTTACATGACATGAATCATTTCACACACTTTGAGACACTTATCTCAAATTGGACACACAAAGGAAATGTCTGAAAAAAGCGGGTCCATTCAGGACTACTGCAGAGTGCTCAAGCTGGTCGCTTTCATAAATGTTGCACTGTTGATTAATTTTCCATGAATCTATGCAATCAATATATGAAATGCAAAGTTAACATGAGACACTGATCACCAATATAGTAGAGCAAACCAGGAAACAGTCACAGTGTTACAGTCTACTTGTTCATGTACTTCATGGGCCATATACTGTACATCCTAATTTGATTTGACTGATTTAGCAGTTACCCTAGCCAGGTTCCTTATCAGTTCTCATTGTGCTCTCAAATGCTCTGCTTTGAGAGTCACCATCATCTCTAAGCGGCATTTAAAAGACATTACATTCATGCATATTAATTGCATGCAGGGTGGTCAAATGTTTGTGCATGTTTGTCACGGCTGTGACGGCAGTCATGTGAAGGTAGGAAAAGGACCCAAGTGCAGGCACTGGTTTGCAGCGAGTGAAACTTTATTAGCAGGAGGTGAGGACATAAACAGAAGATGGGATACAAGAAAACCTAAACTGGGAAAAACTAATAGACCAACCTGAAACTATCGCACACAGGAGGACATGCAGCGTTAACACAGGGAAGACGAGCAAGATGAAGACCAACGGACCAGCAACGAACGCAAGAAAACACTCACTATATATACACAGAGGATAATGAGGGAACTGGACACAGGAGGGAGACACAGCTGAACCTAATTTACAAGACAACACAGGAAGGCAAAACTGAATACACTAACCAAAGACACAGAAACACACAGACTGAACATACAGACACAGACTCAGGGACACGAAACAAAGGGAGCACAGAGGACAGGGACCAAAACCTAAGAATTAGAAAGACAGAACAGAAAACCCTAAGTGACAAAATAAACTTAACCAGAAACACAAAACACTGGGTCGCAGACCCAGGACCATGACAATGTTGGAGGTGTTTCCCCTCTTTGTTGTGATCAGTGTTGGGGTTGTTACTCAAAAAAAGTAAAATAAAAAAGTTATTACACATATTACAAAGAACACTTTACTTAAAAGTAATGCAGTACGTTATTTAATTACTCCCAGGAGAAAGACAGTCGTTATACTGCTCGTTACGTTACTTACATGTTACTCTGTAAAATGAAAGGCACTGTCTCATAATTACCATTTAACAATATGAACCTACAGGCTACAGCTCCACACACCAACACAATTCCTATCCTAATGGGGACATACATGATCTTTCTTTTAGTATTTAGGTATGAGCACAAAGCAACAACTCAAAGTAAAAATAAAAACCAGCACAAACAGACTTGAAAGTGATCACCACAGAGACTGTGCTGTAGACAGTTGAACAGGAGGAAACAGAGGATGCAGACTGACTGCTCATACCTGTTGAAGTTCAGGGTCTGGCTTCTGGGCTGGGGTCAGCAGTCGCTCAGCTTTATTGTCAATCTGGGTTCTTGGTTTGCTTAGCCTTAGCATGCTGTCTGTGCAAATCCTTGCAAAAAGCTGAAGTTGTGTTAACAGCATAATGCGGTTGTTTCTGTTCTGTACGCAGTTTGCACTTTACCATTGCGCTCGCATCCTTTTGTGCAGTAAAAATAAAAGTAATATTCATATCCACACTGTAGACTGTGTCACTATTTTCCTCCTCCAGCAAACAAACTGAAACAATGATTGTAGTGCAAGCGCAGTTGGAGCCAATAAGTGGAATTCATCGGCAAGCAGACTTCACAATTCCAAGAAACTGAACTACTGGAAAGTGGTTCTCTACAAGAACTACTATGCAACAGTGGCATCCCACCTTACCAACTGTATTTGATCAACAATGAACATATGGAGTCAAGGAGGTTCCTTCCTGTTAAAAGGGAGTTTTTCCTTCCTACCATTGCCAAACAGAAGTCACATGGAATACAACACAGTTACACAAACATGTTAATTCAGACTATGTGAAATAAAAGATGGTAGCCTTAATGAGCATTCTTTGCATAAACTTTTCATGAAAAAGACCATTTGGATTTATTTTGTGATACTTTCAAGTTGATTGCACATTACTTGAAAGACTTGCTATCATCAAGTGAGTTAGCATTTTCAATATCCCTTCTGTCACAAACCTGCGCACTGTTATGAATGAAGCTTTGACTGAGCCGTTTGACTTCCAGGAGATATAAGATACACTGCACACAGCCCTGCATCACAGGATTTCTTTCCAGAGTAATCCGAAAATTTGTCTTTTTGATGAATTACTTGGACTATAAAGTGTAAAAGCATAAAACAGAGATTAGCAGAAAGTGATAAATGACTACAGTAATTATTTCATTATCAAAGCTGCTGGCAACTGACTAAATACAGCTCTCATTTTAAAATATAATACTGTACACATCTCTGTTTAAAGCCTGTCCAGTGAATGAAATACCTTGAAGGTATCTTTTGAAGTTTAAGGATGCAAAAGAGACAACTTTAAGAACAATTTGAAAGCAAAGCAACTGAGGCTGCAATTTTCTGACATTTTTTGTGATTGTCAGCCAAAATAGCTACCAGCTTTGTAAAATAATGCCGTTTTGTCAGATGCTGTCTGCGTGGATTACATACATGGTATTTTTTTTTCACAATTTGCCTTTAATGCACAAGCCGTGGGACTGTTGGCCACAAAGAGAAAATCAGACCTATGCATTAAAATGGGCTAGCTTTGTGATAGTTTCTATGGACAATTTCTTCTCCTTTCTTTCGGTGGTGGTTTGTACCTGGGAGTAGATGTGGTCCGTTCCTCGCAAATGATGTGAATCTACTCACTGTTAATTTGCATTTGTGGTGTTAGTTTGTAATAACGTCTACCGTCCAGCAACTGTGCAGACTGACTTTGCTTTTCTTTGACAGGAAAGTTTTGAAATGTTTTTAAGGGACTAATTTTAATAATAGACTAATTTTGCACTTTTATATTGCACGTAGACAATATAAAAAATTAATGTTGCTACCGTGACTTCACTCACTGGTTAGTGAAGGCTGGGTTTGAAGCCTTGACACGAGCCTTTTTGCTGCCGTGAAAGTATTGATGATATGATAAAATCTAGTGCTGTCATGGTTTCCTTCACTTCCCACATCCTCCTGTGTGCCTTTAATGTAAATGTGAAACTACAGCATCTCCAGTGGTGAATGATCAGCTCTACAGTCTAACGGCTCATTTAATGATCCCTGCACAAGTTCAGACACCGATGGTTACGCTGCAGCAGCTGCTCAAAATGCTGCCTTCACAAAAACTAGTTGTGCTCAGAAAAGCTGCTTCTACTGCGAAAACCCGGCTGTTTATTTGTGCAGTGTGTGTGATACAATAAAGCCTTTTTTACCTATGACATCATTATCATATTTACTTGCTTATCACTTGTATGGGACTATAAATAGCTATTGGTGCGACACAGATGATGGCAGCTCGTTTCATCTCCTGCAATTTTCCATCCCGTTATGGGTTTTTAGTTTCTGAGTGGGGAAGATATGTAACCATTACATAAGAATTTGGTGTGGTCAAAATCACTTCTTATATGCGCACACACACACACACACACACACACGCACACACACAGCTGACAGGGAGTCCTGTCCCCTGTGTTCTGTCAACAGTTGGGCCACGTCAGCTGTTCTTTTTGTGCTGACCACAGTCAGCATATAGTCCTGGCCTTGACTGGAGGACCAATGGGAGAGCTGTGTTCGTCGTGGGCCCTGTGACAGACGTACACACACAGACACACAAACACAGATGCACACACACATGCGCACAGAGTGCATAATGTTAGCCTATCACCACAAAGTCAGACGGGTCACCCTGTTGCACCAGGTAGTCAGTGAAGTAAGAGCTGCTTCAGAGTCTGTGTTTTGCTACAGTGGGATCTTGTTGTTCTCAACTTTACGCCCCATGAGCTAATCCTCTGTGGAAGGGCTGCTAGCCTCTGTTTATGCTGTGCTTTATTTAAATGTTTAAAGTTTACATGTGACACAAGGTCACCCAGCTCTTATCAAGGTCACATGTGGTGTGTGGTGAGACCTGGAACAGTGGTGTGTAAAGATTCTTTTGGCTGCGTGGTTTGCAAACATTCCCATTACAGTTTCTATGCCCATTGCTAAGTTTTTAAGAAGGATCAGTGATATTAAAGGACAATATATAATGTTTCTAGGCAGGGTCATTTTTATCTTTTGAGGTGTTCAAGATACTTTTGGATACTTTAATGGAAGGCGACGTGTACAGTTTTGGCTCATAGCTTTTGGATTGCAGTGAAACTTGATCGATAAAGGGATTTGGGGTTTTAAGGGTATTTAATAATCCACATTCATTAAGTGAATTCCAGCGTGTTTTGCATTTGCACACAGCTCACGCTCACACATTATGTACATCAGAGGAATCAGTGATTATACACAAGACTAGCTGCACAGTTGTATTTACTGTATGTCATTTATCTTCTACAACAACAGACAGAGCAATGCATATGCTGTTAATAATAATGATAAATTTCCTCTCTTTTCCTGAAAGAGAAGAGGTGTTTGCCATCTCAGCCTGTCCTTAGTTTACAAGGATCTGTCAAATTTGAATAGCTTTTATAATTTGGAAATATTTTGTGCACACAGATTCCCAATCCATTAAGTGATGCTTCGGGCAGTATCCCTTTCAAATAAACCTGCGTTCAAATTAGTGTTAGTAAATCTGACTAAACTGGCTAGTCACTTGGCTTCAAAGGAAAACACCAAAAAATCCACAGTTTTTTTGGCTTTGGCTGGTCTGGACAAAAAAGATGTTTGAAGACATCATCTTGGGGTGTGTGAAGCTGCCTGTCATTACTACAAGAAATCAGCAGATAAATTAATGCACACAGACCTTATGTGTGCAAATGTGAGTTCTCGTTTTATCACTTAGAAGTTCATAACAATGGCTAAATAAGGCCCAAGTGAACAAACTTGTCTCAAACAGAGAGAATTCTGTTAATATTCTGGGTGCCAGTTTCAGCTGTAAATTAATACACATTTGGATCTGCTCAGTAATGTGTGTTTAATAGTTTTTGGATGCGAGTACGTGCGCAGACTTAAAGGCCGAGAAGAATCAAGTGTATCAGACTTGGATGAACAGACGTGGTAGACGGTTCATATCATGCTCGTTTTTCTTTTGCGTTTGTTCAAAAGAGGAATTTGAAGATGAATACATTTTTTTGTCCTTCTTAAGTGGTGATCCTTACCATCATTTGGTTTTTATTGTTTTGTTTTGTTTTTTTACACGTCAGAACAAAGTGGTCGTAACTAATCTGGCAAGACTGGAAGGAGTATTAAGTTGATCAGCTGTTGTGAATTATTTGCTTAGTTGCTTCTGCTCCAAAAACCTTCTGCTTTAATGTCATTTCAGTTTGAGTATGGGCAAAGACATTTGATTACTTTAGCCTTGCTCTGGGAAACTGGCAAAAAAAAAAAAAATATCTGCACAAGTAGGTAATAAGAAAATTAATTATTAACTAATTATTAATTATTAATTTTGTGTCCCCTACAGCCGAAAGTTTGTCCTTCCTTACTCGCTATATTTTGATATTTCTGTGAGTTCAAATTGCAACCCAAGTTTTAATATGATATTAATGAATGGATGAATCAATTAATTAATTTAATATATGCTTAGAAATATGATCTCTAGACCCAGCATATAGAGCAGTAGCTGCTGTATAACATGCTTTAAAGCCTTATACTGAATAGGGTTTATTCATCCAGCTCTGTGTCACATTGCATTCCCTCAAAGGAACCATAGAATGAACAATCCCCTGTACGTCCTTCACCCATCCCAAGAGCTGTTCTTTTGAAAGGGTGTTTATTTCAAAGTTGGACTTCAGGCTTTATCACTTCAATGTGTTTATACGTGTGTGCGCAGCGCTGCAGGGAATAACATCTCACTGGTCAGGAGCTCAGAATTCACAGCAAATCGGGAGTCAAAATTGTTGCCTGCCAGAAGACATATGAAAATTGGTCAGGAATACAACATCGTTTTGACTTTATGAGTAAGCACATATGCCACAGATGCTGTGGGAGAGCTGTGAAATATGAGCTGTTTTAATATATATATATATTATTTAAAGCCAAAGCTGAAATACATTTCACACAGAGAACAGTGTGGATTTTGAACCCCGAGGGTGGTCTTGACAGGCTGCCATTTGAATGCAGAAGATGAGAAGAATAAATAAAGTTTCAAAAGGAGAGAACACATTTTGCAGTGAAATATTCATGGATAGTGTTTTGGAGGTAGAAGAGATCTTCTGCTTTATACGATTCTGTTAACGTTTATTCTCAGTATGTTACACCCTCTATTGTTCTGATGCGGGTAAACTTTCAAAAGAGTTACTAGAAGAACATTTAAAAAAAAAAAACCTGCACGTCGGAAGTGCAAAATGTGGTGATTTATCACACAATCAAGACAGGTATTAGAAGGCAGATGGTAATGAGAAATTGATAGATTGCCAGACCCAAAGGGGAGAAATAAACTCTTACTTGGTGAACACAAACTCCAGGACTGCATTAAATCAAAGTTGAGAGACTATTTCCTCTAATAAACCAAATCTTTTCCTATGATGTTCCTCTTACCCTGTGGGGTCTGATCACTGTATGAGATTGAAAAGTTAATTAACCTTCTTTTTTGTTCCTCCTTAAAAGGTCTTTATTGTCTGTGTTGGTGTCAATCAGATATAATTTCCAATTAAAACATATTTTTGTGGATAATAACAGTAACTAAACTGTGTCATGTCAGGCTTTTTTTTTTACTCCTCTTGTTGTGGAGGTACAACAGGATCTGTGGTATTCTGTAAGGGCAAGCATGGCAACAGTGCTTGACAAGTGAAATCTAAAAATGGATTAACACACACCAAAGTGACTGTGGCTTGTTAAAGTTGTCAAGAAGCCCAGTAGCTTTTCTTTGGTTTCTTGCACATGCGCATTGTTGATAAACCTAAGGTCTTTTACAGGAGAGTCAAGGGAGACCAACTTGCTGTGAGATCAGTTAAAATCTGCTAGTTATGTATGTGCACAGATATGTATGGAAACAAAGCTAGCATTAGCAAGTAAACAAGCAAATTACTATGATTTATCGTGTTAACAGATTTTCTCTTATCAATCACCATGGTCAACGTGTGAGACGTAGGGAAGTTAAGAGTGTAACTCTTGATAACTAAAGCGTTTATGATGGAGCGGGAATATTGACTACAGCCATGTCTGGTTTAACAAAAAAGGGAAGTAAAACTAGTGCACTCCACCAGCACTTTCAGATGAGCTTCTATGAGAAATCACTGTTTTGAATGAATGTATGCAGTTTAACCAGCTGTTCGTCTCTCCAACACATGTCCAAGGCATGCACTTAGTGGGGTAGGTTAATTGGGGATTCTAAATTGCCTATGAATGTGAGTGTGAATGGTTGTTGGGCTCTCTGTGTTGGCCCCGCAAAAGACTAGCAATGTGTCCAGGGTGTAACACTGATTGACAATCAGTTTCACATGCTGTTGTGCAAATGGAATAGACAACAGGTGGAAATTATTAGCAATTAGCAAGACATCCCCAATAAAGGAGTGGTTCTGCAGGTGGTGACCACAGACCACTTCTCAGTACCTATGCTTTCTGGCTGATGTTTTGGTCACTTTTGAATGCTGGCGATGATTTCACTCTAGTGGTAGCACGAGACGGAGTCTACAACCCACACAAGTGGCTCAGGTAGTGCAGCTCATCCAGGATGGCACATCAATGTGAGCTGTGGCAAGAAGGTTTGCTGTGTCTGTCAGCGTAGTGTCCAGAGCATGGAGGCGCTACCAGGAGACAGGCCAGTACATCAGGAGATGTGGAGGAGGCCGTAGGAGGGCAAAAACCCAGCAGCAGGACCGCTACCTCCGCCTTTGTGCAAAGGAGGAACAGGAGGAGCACTGCCAGAGCCCTGCAAAATGACCTCCAGCAGGCCACAAATGTGCATGAGAACACCAAGATCGGCAACTT
>VVHJ01027100.1:5481-53607 GCA_015107715.1 Tylochromis polylepis
TCACTTTTTAGGTTTAGGTTTCTTATTATGTAGGATTCCCCATTCAATAATTACGTACCCTTAACACAAAATTCTAATTTTCTGAATACAAAAAAAGTCATTCAAATTTGACTATAATTTAATTTCCTAAATAAATTAACCAGTTTTTCATTAAAATGATGATAGAATTGCACACAAGCTGAAACTGTGAGACATCGAGCTTTCTTAAAGCAGAGCATTTTAGATTTATGATCATTTTAGTTAGATGTAAGTGGCGATGTGCATGAAAAAAGTATGTGTGCGCAAAACTTTAATGTTGGACATTTAAACTGCTTTTATTCCATGAAAAAACACATCCTCAGACACTAAAACCTCAAAGATAAGATGCATACATTTACATTCATGTGCTTTACTATTTATCCAGCCTGGGCCAAAGGGGAACTAGAGCATTACACATAACCTATGCAGGTCACCAGTCTACCACAGATACATACAACTACACCTATTGCCAGTTCAGAATAACCAGTTAACCTAACAATAACAATCTATTGTGAGGGAGAAAGCTCACACAGGTGGAACATGCAGCTTAGACACAAAGAAGTCCCAACTAACCTGGAGGTTCAAACCCAGAACCTCCTTGCTGTGAGGTGACCTCTGGACCACCGTGTCACTTTTTGATTCATTTTCACTGATGTGACTCCACTACAAAAGAGTACCATCATTATCAAAGTCAGTCAAACAAACCAAAAATGTATGCTGTTGTGAGCCATTATTGTGCACATGAATTATTTCCAGAGGCAGAAAACAGAATAAAGACAACTGATGCAAACAATGTGACCAAATTCATGACTACTGGTTGATTTTTTGCATCAGAATGACCCTGGGCAGTGGTCATTAGTGTCTAACATCAGTTGTTTTGTATGCTTCTTTCCCCAGCTGTTTACCTTGTTTTTATGCTCTTTAGATTTGATTTTATGTTTATTGCCTTTAGTATCTGACCAGGGAAAAACAGTTGGGCACATTGGAATCTGTTTGTTCATTTGCAAGTAAAATAAATATTAATATAACTAAACTAAAACATCATCATCATCAGTATATAAAGTGGGGCAAATAATCATTTGATCCCCTGCTGAATTCGTAAGTTTGTTCACATACAAAGAAATGATCAGTTCTTGATTTTTAAGGTAGTTTCATGTTAATGAGGAGAGACAGAATATCACCCAAAAATCAAAAATCCAGAAAAAACACAGTACATAAAAGTTATAAATTGAATGCTTGTCATTGATGGAAATCAGTATTTGATCCCCAAGCAAAATATGACTTAGTACTTGGTGGAGAAATCACTGTCGTAAGCACAGCAGTAAAACATTTCTTGTAGTTGTTTGCCAGGCACACATCTCAGGAGGAATTTTGGCCCACTAGTCTTTACAGGAGCTCTTTAAATCCTTTAGGTTTCATAAAAAATTAGAGACTGTTCATTTCTTTGTAAGTGAGAAAACATACAAATTCAGCAGGGGATTAAATAATTTCTCCCACTATGACTACAAATCTATTACTGATACGGTTGCTAATAATAGTTATAGTAATATGTTAACATGTTACATTTCATAACAAAGTTAAAAAAAAAAAGCATTGCAAAAGACACATTATAGACACGACTGTTTACTTTAGTAGCAAAATGTCTTACATAAGCATCATGATAAAACCCCTGAAATGTAGAGGCATTATTTTCTTCAGGAAACCTTCATGCTGTTAAAACGAAGCACACAATAATCTATTAAATCTATACAAATGTAAAATTTCTTATTTCTCATGATGTAATCAGAGGTTTAGGGAGGACATGCACTGGAGTCATCCAGACAGAGTCTCTTGGCTGTGTGCTGGGACGAGTGAGCGTGAGCCGTCCTGAGCAGACCCCTGTGTCTCTCAGCATCCTCTGTGGGAACACTGATGATTTGTGGTGGCTGATATCCAGGCTCCTGGGGATCCAGAGGATCTTTAGATAGCAGGATGCAGATGGCAGGAACTCTCCGCTCCATGGTTATACCTGGTGCTCCCTGCTGTGGACTCTTCCAAACCTCCTTCACTGTGTTATAGTAGAGTTTGGACACCTGGTGCAGACCTTCAACTTTACGTTTCAGGATCTCCACACAGGTGATAGTTTTTGTAACTCCCCTGCCTGAGCCAGTGAAGACCACCTGTCTTAGTGACATTCCATTTGGGTCTTGTACTTCCCCTTGCATGCGAGCTGCTGCAAACTGCAGTAAGTTGCGGATCTTGCTTCCTCCTTTTACTCGCATGTGCAAGATGTCTGCGGCCAAGCCTGGGATCGGATAGGGAATGCTGTCCTCTGTGCGGCTGATTCTTCTGAAGTTGTTCTCACCAGCAGTTTTTGGAAGTGGCAATGAGATCTGGACAGAGGGTCTGCATGAAATAGGCTGCTGTTCCATTGTAGTGCCACATATAGCATTTGAACTGTTCATCTGACCCCTGGGTTAAGTCATTGCTTAGAAAGCAGCAAAATAACAGTTCGGGAAGCTGCAGTATCAGACTATTTGTATGTCTCCCTTGGGATCTAAAACATTGTTCTTGTTCTTCTAGTCTCAGAAACTAAAAGCTAAATGGCTCTGTAATCCAAACTTGTCACTTATCTCACTTATCTTGATCTTCTCTCTTCTCCATCCAAGCTTCTTTTTCATTTTGCCTTTATGAGCGCTGAGATGGCAGCCAGCAGAATAAAGAGGGCATTTCTTCCACTAATCCCACTGAAGTGAAGGAAAAGATGTCCTTGCTCTTTTCAGCACTGAGGACAGCTGATGCCAACAAACACATATGAGGCTCAGAGAGAGACATGTAGAGTGGGACATCGTGCTCTTAAAGGCACATGCAACATTTTGCCTCATTTAATAATGTCTGTTATATTCCAGCTAGTTGGGTTTCTTGTTAAAACGCTTAAAGGATCTGGGAATGTTTTTTTCTGTGTGGTTGCTTGAATTATATGGATGAATAAACACGAGTTAATGAGATCAAGGCACACAGCTGAAATAAATCTTTGTTTTAACTGAACTCGACTCAGTTGTCCCACTTTGCTGACATTCTTAATGTCCGGTTTTGCAGATATGACACCAAACAACCAAGCTCACTCAAGATGTGGAGCAATGCTAGTCATTGCAACGTATAATAGCGTGTGGTTTTTCAAGATTATTTTCCCTGTGCGCTATCATCAGAGAGCCATATGGTGCAAGAGAAATGTCTTCCTTTGGGCTATTACAGCAGCTTCACAGCTCTCCTCCTTCCAGTGCATTGCCTGCTGAGCTGACCCAAAAACAGTCCTTGCTACAAAAGTTGTGCTTCTTTTTAAGAAATGACACGTACGAGGAGAATCACATCTTGAGGCTGCTACTTTTTTCTGTCAGATGATAAGTACATTAAAAAGAAAGACAGAAAATCTATATCCAGATGGGAACAGAGGTGCGTTGGTTGCAGCTCTCTTTAGAGAGGCTGATCCAAGTTGGGAGGTGAAGAAGCAGCTGGAGGGCTCATATGGAATCAGCATACTGTTATAATGGTGCATTTCTGCCTCGTAGGATGGTATGCACCCCATGTTAAACAATCAGCAGAAGCATGAAATGTATTATTCAAATCAAGTTACTGTACAGAGGAATTATCTGCTTTTCATGAATGTCAGTTAACAGCAGTATTATTCCCATCCCGAGAATACTCATTAAACATTTGAAGGTAGTTCACTGGAGGCCTTGCGCACGCACCAAAATCTCCCCAGCCGTTTATTTTTATCTGACATGTTTAGTGTTCCCGGAAAAAGAACAGAAGCTCCAGTGCCCAGCTGCGTACCCAGTTTGAACATCCTTCAGTCTCCAGTTAAAAAAATTCAGTTTATGTTTTTCATAACGCTGTGTTTATATTGAAAAGGTCCTTAGAGTAGTTAATGGTCATACCCCCATCTTGTGGTAGAAAGCACATATTGCATAACTAATATCACCATGGGTTAAAGCAAACCTGCATCACAAGGGAATAAGAAAATATTCTGATCTTTAAAATTTATAGCTTAAGTTTTTTTAAAAATAAAGTTTTAATACAGACTGTAAAACAGGACATAAGGAATCAAAGCTTTTAGCTGATGCCAGTATTTCATTATTACTGCTGATGATTTTAAAGTTCGTGGCTTCATAAAATACAAAACTGCACAAATTATGTATAAAGCCAGATATAATATGTTGCCAGGAAATACAAAGAGAATGAGAAGGGGACTGTAACTTAAACTTCAAGACTTTTAATACATGAGAAACTCTTAAAACCTTTTTGTGTTTGTGGAGTAAAACTGTGGAACAAATAATGCAAAAACAGCAATGTTCAAGCATTATTTTGTTCTAAAAATATTTCAAAAGCTGCTTTTGGAAGAATATGAAATTAATGTCTGATGAATACATCTATAGCATGATGATGTTTGCTAGATACATATAATATGGATGTATTATGTCTGTTCTTTTCTCTCTGTTTTTGTCGGGTGAATGTATGTATAAATGTTGAGGGGAAGTGGGGGTGATAATGAATGTGGTAAATCAGTAAGTGCTGAGCATGGAGTAGGGATCAACATACTTTTTTTTGTACTCCATTTAGCACTTGATGATTGACTGTTTATTTCATGTCACATAGATTTTGTTGACTTTGACTGTGCACATGTGTGTGTATGTTTATGAATATATACACGTGAATATGTGTATATCCACTCAAACAACTATTTGAATGAACATTAAAAAAAATAATGGAAAGGATTTCCACATGATTAAATTGCTTTATTTTAGCATTATGCAATTCTGTTATTCCAACTTAATGTACTTTAGTTGGACCAGCCTAATTAAATAATGATGAATCAGCTTATTTACTGCAGTTGGGTCTAACTTAATTTAATTGAGTTGATCCAATCCAGGTAAATTACATTAGTCCAATAAAAGTACTTAATGCTAATAGAAAGACATTTAGTAAGGTGGAAATCTTTTCCATGATTATTTTAAGTTCATTTAAAGAGTTATTTTTTGGAGTGTTCAACCAAGTCAGAGTCTGGTTAATATAAAACTTGTCATGCACACCTCTTTTTCCTCCAATTTAATGAATTTAGAACATAGCTATCACTCCATCAATGCTTTTCCACTTGTCCTTGTCCGGGTCAATTCCAGCTGTCGTAGGGCGAGAGGTGATGCAAACCCTGGCCAGGTTATCACTCTATGACAGGGAGACAGACAACTGTTCACACTCACATTCACACCTACAGGCAATTTAGAATCATTAACCTAATCCCACTAACTGCAGGTACCCAGAGAGACACAAACACAGAGAGAACATGCAAACTCCACACAGAAAAGCCCTGGCCAGTTGGTGGATTCAATCTCCGGGGCTTCTTGCATGAGGCAACAGTGCTAACCACTGGCAGCCCGTGACAGGTTAAGCCACAATAAATAGCAATAGCATACACGGGGTGTGTATGTGTGTGTGTATGTTTTTCTGCCTCTTATAACCCCAGTGATTTTCCTGTTGTTTGAAATCTTGCCTGATCTTGTGATGTCACAAGTCCAGGCAACTAACCATTCTTACTAGATTGCATCACGTCATCTCAACAAGAATTAATTTAAATAGTTTTAAGTTGTTGGATTTCATGCAGATTGTACATGATTTAATTACGTTCACCATAGAAACATAAAATTGTTTTGTTCAAATTACATGTTAGACTCTTGTAAATGTAACAACCACCCAATTTCACTTTTTTGAGTGTTTATAAGGTTAAAGGTTATCATTATAATGATTACAGAAAGAAATCTTATTCAGTTTTGAGGTTTTTATTTTAATCATTTGAATGTTTTTCACTCATGCAAAACATAAATTTGACCTCAAGCAGCTCCGTGTTTCATGTTAATGTCTTAAACCAGAAAAAGCCACAGACAATCAATATTCATTCTCATGGGTTTTCTTTTTATTATAAAGAACAGAAAGAGAAATATGTGTGTGTGTATCCTTGTTTTCTCAGCATGGCTTTGAAGTAATTACTCGTGAAATTTCCTGCTGGATTTTGTACTCTTGGGTGTTTATGTTGACATCTCCCACCTGCCCATTTTCATAGCTGTGAAAGAAGAAAGCAGACTTTTTAGGAAGCTCAAATAAAGTCCAGAGTTCCGACTTTCTGAAGAAAAAAAATGTTGCAACCATTTCTTTTTGCTTGTCTTGCTGCTTTTTGTTGTACTCACACAAAGAGGAACCGCGTGCACACGTGGTTAGAAACTGGACACACCCAAATGTTGCCGTGCTTTTGCAGGTTTTTAGAAGTTATTACTGTTAACAGATAGACAAAATCACATCACATGTAATGGAATAAATCTTTGTTGCCCTGTGCAGTCTCCCGTATTTACCTTCACAGAGTGCAACGCAGTTTAGGTTTGTGCTTTGCAGAAACCTGCCTTCCCCCACTTGTTCCTAAAACATATAGAGAATACAAAATGAGATACTGAAAGCAAAAAAACAAACAAAAAAAAGATATTGTAATCCAGAGTGAATGTTTGCAGCATTTAGATAAATATGAACATCCTGACCTGCTTGATTTGGTTTATTCGGTTGTGTTTCTGCAAGAGTTCTTCTCTGGTAGGAATTTTGTACTGACCTTTCCCCATCTCTAAAGAAAAAGGGAAAAATACTCTTAAAAACATGCAATAAGAACTTGTAATCTACAGAGAAGAAAAACAGATTTCTTACCAGAATATCCAAATGATATGCTTGAAATGGGACTCAAATAGATGCCTTTCCCATATGCAGCACCATGGAGCTAAAATAGAAAGAAGGAAGAGGTTTCAGTGGTCTAGACATCCACATAAAAATTTCCTATGTTGAAATTGTCTCTACCTTCTGAGGGTGATCAAAGACAATAAGAATTTAGAATGTATATATTCTACCTGTAACTTAGTGTAAGATGCGTTAACCAGCCCGTTTCTCAAAATGGAGTGCCAGTTTTCAATGTGGGAACCACTGAAAGAAGAGAAATATGATCTACTAAGCATGGACTGTGATCTCTATACTGTATAAGTGATGATGTGACAATTTCATTAAAAAAAAAAATCTTTGACTTCACTTACTGGAAAGCAAAGGTGCTGCCATAAAGTTTTTTGGCAGTTTGAAAGTGAGCCTCCTTACATGGAGGGCTGCTGATCAACAGGAACTGATGGGGCGTGTGCATAAATGTCAGTTGCTGTTAAATAAAAATTGATTAAAAACAACAACAAAACATTAAATTATATAAATCACAGTATGAAATTTGATATGTGGCTGCTAATTATTAACTAGTCTACAACTGATTTAAAGCTTGCAGCTACACTGCTGATAAATCTGATTGCTTGAGCATACCCTGTTCAGTGGAAGCTTCACAATGTGCGATCTGTTGCTTGCTAAAATCCTGTTGTAAAACATACAAAAGCACATCCAGATGTTAACCTAAATATAACTGGATTTCACTCAAGTTACTCTTTTCTAATACTTTCATTTAAACGACCTCAAACACAACGCTGCAATTACTTAGCCCACAACAATGCACTTGCCAAGTTTGAACTTGACTCAATGACTGGCTGTTGAGGCGAGTGAGTAACAAAAGGACCTATATGCAGTGATCTACACAATAATAACTAAAAACACATCTGGATTTAGTCTCTCACCACTGCAGTAATGGATGAGCAAGAGGGTCTATCTTGTCCAGCTGCTTCTTAATCTCAGAACATGGACCCTGAGTATGATTTAAAGACAATTTCATCATTATAATCTAGTAAATCCAGTTCAGGAAATCATTTACCTGCTTTGAGTTTATTCTCAGTCAGCAGACCGATGTGTGATTGTTGAAAATGGGACTGTAGGTTTTACTTTAAAATACCTCACCTGTGCCATTCTCCTGATCAACAAGACATTGTCCAGAGCTTTCTGCAGCCTGTCATAGCTTCTTCTCTGTTACAACAAAAGAGAAAATAAATCAGTAAAATGACACACTGAATAGTGCACGACAGATCAGGTCAGTGATAATTTTGATTCAGCCAATACCTTTGGACTAAAGGCAAGAGTTTTGGGGTTGTGTGGATCGACAATAGAAGGGTATGGTTCAAGAATAAGGCTCTTGCGTGAAGACTGAAGGGCAGCTCTACACATGGCTACCAACAAGTCGATCACCTGCAACAGCAGAGATTATTGCCTCACTCATGTCCCATACTGTTATAACTCCTGCTATAAAATATTTAAAAGCTTACTGACCTCTGCGCCGGTGGCAACTTCTTCTGTCGCTCCAGACATAACCCCCAACATGTGAAAGGAAAACACACACAGCTCCCTGGTGCAAACCATTGGCTACAAACACAAAATGTAGCGAATACTGTCGATGAATTATGGCTCAGCTTTACTGAACAGCCGCTCAACCGCCAGTTAATCATTTATCAAGAGCTCGCACCTTAAGCATGGGCCCATTTTCAAACACGTGTCGCTCGTCACAAAGAACACAATATTCATTCAGTGTTGGGATCCTCTGCTCTGCATACCTCATTATCTGCACACAATGAAAACAGAGGAAAAGTAGCTTTCTAAGAAAATAATTCGAAATCAACACAAACCTATTCAAATGTTATGCTTAAAGTCAATTTTCCTGCTTTCCAGCTCCATATTTTGTAACTGGACTCTTAATAGTGTCGCTTTCCATGATTCACAGTTCAAACTAATCATTAGTTATCTTATCCCAGCCCTTGCAGTAGCCCTTCAGTAGGAAACAAGCTGTTTTAGCTTCTTTCTCTTCAAGCCAACTATCTTGTGATTGGTTGTCCCCTAGCAAACACAAGTTTTGAACAAGTAATTCAATTTTTTTTATGTAGCACCAATTCACAACAATAAATGACTCAGTCTTTTATATTGCAAAGTTTAGACCCTAAATTATTCAAGAGAACTCGATCAGACAATCCCCTGTGAGCAAGAGAACTCCAGCAGAACACAAACAATCAGATTAGAGTAAGCTTTCACCTGTACCAAGAAGCCGTGCTGCAGAGTTGGTGTGGTCTTACAATGCCCGATTGCCTGGGATGTGAAGAGTAGCTCCATCAGCTGTTTAGTGTTAAGCTGTGCTGATGACTTCACTGCTGAGACCATCACCCTCTGTGGAAGAAGGGTTGCAAACACCATCACTCTATATTCATAACTTTTAAAAAAGGTAACAACTCTGGAAAGACTGAAACAAAGTCCAAACTGCTGACGTCAAAGACTGATTTGAGGAAGGAGTGCTCTGCCTGCAGGAATGCTTTGAGTTCACTAATTGGGTTGTCTTCAAGCAATCCTGTGAAGGTGATCTGGACAATGTTGAGGATATATTATGCTCATAAATTTCTTTTTGCAGAGATATGATTATTCCATGTAAGAGGGTTAAAAAGTACTCAAATACTAAGCCATGGGTTACTAAAGTAGTTAAGTCCACAATTCAAAGAAAGAGATATGCTTTTCAATAGGGAAAGACATCAGAGCTGCAGGCAGCCACCAAAGAGCTGAAAAGCAAAGACCAGCACGCATGGCATTTTAGAGGGTCTTATAATTCAGACAGAGAATTTGCCAGTGCTCTTACTGCTTTGATAATCCTTTTGACATATATGATTTCATCAAAGACATTCAGGAACTGAGCCACACATTAAGGGACAAGCAGCATTTTAATATTAGTGAAGCTGTAAAGGAATTTCTTCATATTAAGGTAAATAAGAGTCAGGGACCTGACGAGTACATGTGCAACGCTGCTTAAACACTGCAAACAAGCTGAGCCTGGTTTTTCACTACACTTTTATTCAGTTCTTAAAGTTACACATGTCCTCAGTGTGCAGAAGAATGGTGAAGTTGTCCCTGTTACCAAATTCCAGTCACCCCAAAGCCCGCAGTGATTTTCGACCAGAGGCTTTGACCTCAATTTTAATAAAAATCTTTGAAAGACTGTTGGCTCCTCTACAGTTTGCATATAACTTTCACAGAGGAGTCTAAGACTCCACACTCGCTCTTCTTAACTTGCTCCTTAAACACTTGGAAGGAGACGGATATCATGTTAGACTCTTTACTGTTTACTGATTTATCTTCTGCATTTAACACCATTCAACCATGTTTTAATTCGTAGGCTTTTAGGCCCATTTGAGTTAAATCATAATCTGGAATCTGGACTTTCAAACAGAACACAGACAGTGAGAGTGATTGGGCTTCTGTTTGGCCAAGTCAGGTCATCTGCTGGTTCACCACAAAGGTGTGTCCTGCCCTCCTTGCTGTTTATACTATGCACGAACATGTGTCAGAGTATGTTTGAAAGGAGAACCACTTTAAAGTAAGATTAGATTCAGGAACTGCAGATTACATGCCATTATTAGTCTTTTGGACACCAGCCACGGACCTGTTATTGAACACATCATCAGGTGGTTTGAAGAGTCTGATCTCCAGCTCAACATATCAAAGACCAAATGAAAAATTACAGCACACTTAATGCTACAGACATTAAGGGTCATACTATGTAATGTGTGAACAGGGATTATTATGATGCAAAATTGAATTTTGATGCAAACTGCAAAGCAGGGTGCAAAAAGGGTTTGTTTTGCTTGTGGAAACTGTTCACCTTTCACAACGTCAAGACACTGTTTGATGGATCTTTTACTGTTAGCTTTATTTTATTCATTTTTTTCCATTTTTAGTCTTTGTATTCCAGAAGGCTGCAGAGCAGCAAATTGTGCACACATCTATTCCATCTATTTTAATAGGAATCTATTCATTTATTTTAGTGTTTTTAGTTTCTTGGCCTTTTTTGTACTATTTATAGTCTGAGG
Organism: Tylochromis polylepis; assembly: GCA_015107715.1. Classification (NCBI taxonomy): domain Eukaryota; kingdom Metazoa; phylum Chordata; class Actinopteri; order Cichliformes; family Cichlidae; genus Tylochromis; species Tylochromis polylepis. The sequence goes on from VVHJ01027100.1 coordinate 16,326, forward strand.
GTTTGAAGTTGTTGTTTTAGTGAAGCCTGGAGCACTCTGTCTTTTCTCCTTTTTTACCATGTATATGTGAATATAGTCCAGTGTCTGTTTTTGACGTCTGCTCTATTAACATCAAAACAAATCTACCTAAGGGTATCAAAGGAATCTGAACCTGAAACACAGTTGCAGACAGAAAATATGTACACATAAACCAATTTTCCACATCGATGTATTTTGAAGTATATTTCCCTTCACCTTTCCACTGGGCGTGTAGGTGAAGAGCTCTCCGATGGGATTCTTGATGGTGAAGGAAGTTGTGTGATTTGTGAGACGGTTCAGCTTCATTGCTGGTAAAATGATCTGGCGTCTTGCCGACGGTTCCTGGAGCTCCTTTAGCCTGCTGATTGTTAGACAGGAGTGAATAGATACATGCAATAATAGATTCAGCCAGTAAAACAGCTGTGTCATTTAACTGTTTCATACTTTGATAGTGGCAGCCTGGTGCTAAGTCTTGCACAAAATTTCTTGATGGTTCCACTTGGCCTGAACCAGCTGTGACTCCTCTTCTGCCGGGTTACAGTGTTGTCATTTGCAAGGTGTTTCCACACCCGAGATATGAAAACTGTGAGAATACTGGAGAACAGAAGTGAAAGGTTGGCTTTTACACAATCTTCAGATGAACTATGAGTGAGACAAAAAAGGTGGATGCGTCCAGTTGGAGCAGTTAATCTATGAACACTCACTTCTGCAACTGTTTCCCAAGGCTGAAGTGATCAGTATTAGACAGCTGAAAGACCTCAACTGAAGGTGCTGCAGTGAGAAACATCACTTGATCAGGTGTCACATTGATTTAGACTGAAGTGAATTTTGCATGTGGATGTATTGTTGCTGCTCACCAGGTCCATCCAGATACTGAGACATAGAAAACCGCAGACGAATAACGATTGGCTCTGATAGATTAATCCTCCAGGCTTGGGCCACCCCCTCCTGTGGACACAAAGAAGATTTCAACACTTTCAGGTGTCATGCAAATATGTCACTTTAACAAATACATGTGCAGTTGTGGTCAGAAGGTTCCATACATCCATTTGTCACAAAGGCACAGTCACAAAAGAAAAGTGTGGTCTCTTCTATAGGTATAAATTTGATATCGTAAAACACATAACTAATGGAAAAGAAAACTACACTGCTTTTACACATACTGGGAACATGGTACATGTTTCAGATTCATCATATTGCTTGTTAACTTCTTTTCAGTTGATTAGGATTTGCCTCTCTGTGCTTGAAAATATGAGCTATCTGGAACGTTGGGCAAACCAACAGTAAAGATGGTGCTGATATGACAGTGAAGAAATCTTTAGGACATCAAACTCAAAGCCAGAAAGTTACATTTCTGTGGTGACTACATGATCCAGCAGGATAATGACCCTAAACATAGCTCAGAAGTGGTTTTGGTAAGGTTAATTCAAGATAAAATTAGGTTAACTTATAGATCCAAACAGAACTCATCAGATCGAGGACAAGCGATTACATATTAGTTGCACTTCACATAGAGATAATGCCCTCAAGTCTCTGTCTATTTTAAAAAAATAATTAATTATTTAGATAAATTGGTGAATAATGGATAAAAATGTAATTCACTTGCAAATAATATAAATCAACTCACATCTAAAAAGTTAGCATTAATGTTTAAGTCCACATCCACATCATCAATTGACCCATACTCCCTAGGAGAACAAAAAAAAGGGAAATTATGAAAATGTAGTTTAAAAAGAGCAAGGATCACTTCTATTAAAAGCCATGAACAAGGAGAGATGTTCAGAAGTTCACCTGACAGAGACTGCAGAGTCTGAATACAGAGTCCTGACTGCCTCGATGTCCCTGTCCAGCCAGGGGTGGCGACAGAAGTCAGCGGCATACTGACTCCACAGCTCTCCCTATGAAGCACGATGAAAGGAAGTTACACTGTTATAACTTCAGTGTATAAAATGACATGTATTGATACAGTTTAAAGCTGCTTATGTGTGATCTGAACAAGCCAGTTATTGAGTATTTTTGTAAAGGTTTGTTTGAGTAATACTTAAAAAAAAAAAGTGTTCCTCAGTGTAAAATATAATTTGTTGGCTTTGCTTAAAGACACACAAACTCACTACAACAGAAAGATTAAGAAAAAAATTGAAATGAGACAAGTATGTGAACAAAAGTGTATTTCAAGAAGTGTATTTACAATTTAGGCAATTTTGTTTGCATTAGCGTGTAATCAGCTGTATTATCTGTTTATGACTCTTTGGCTGCTTAAAAGGAGAAATCATTGTTCCTGCCAAATACTTTTATTAAGCTCTTGAATGAACATGCAACACTTTGGGTTTTTTTTTCAATATGATCTTTTATATGCAACAATATTTTATGCTTGAATGGTTTTGAAGCTACATGGTTTTAATAGGAAGACACTGAAACTGATGTTTACTTGGATTCCACACAGGATCTCATCTGCATCAGCATCGTCGTCACTGTGGTGCTCTTCCCACTCCTGGCACTCCTGTTGGGAAAAGTTGCCAATCAAAAGATCCTCTAATTTACAGAGTTAATTTAAACCTTCTATTAACCCAAACAAAGTCAGCTGACCCTGCTGCTAAGACTCACGGCCCATTTAAGCCATTTGCTATGATGGAAATTTGAAAACAGAATATATACCACAATATCTAACGTGATGCAATCTCAGCAAGAGACCAGCAAGAGAGGGCTTCGGCCATTTACTTCTTTTTTGTCAGCTGATCTGGTAATCATGTTCTTAATTGTCGGTTACCCACTGCAAAAGGTGGTGCAGTCCTCTGCCCTACAAAAAGACTTTACACTGAGCGATAACGCCCTCTACATGTATATAAAAATGTAGGGGGGATATCTGGAGCTTGCTGCCTCATCGTATGTTTATATCTTTTTTAGCAACAATCAACAAAGTGTTCATTCCTCTGTGACTGAAACACTATCGGGAAAGACATCAAGTGGCTTAAATAGTTCCGTTACTTCTGTGGTGTATAAATGAGCAGCTTGCTCTCAGTATCTTGAACCATGTCAAGAAGACCATGACAAAAATAACTGCTGTTTCTCTCTGGTTTCAGTCTGTACACGGACATTAAGTGGAAAAGTAAATAAAACAACACATCAACATATTTTGCTCACAAGAGTAGAACATGTGTTTGCTAATGTTAATGATACAGCTGGTACGAGGTTACAATCTTACCTTTCCTTCAGGAGAATGTAGCAAGAAAAAAGGATATTCCATTTCTGTTTAAGGCTCTTCTGGCTGTGCCTTCTCTTTTCAATAGCAGGAAGTCCCACATGCCCAGCCTGACTTCTTGGTCACATGACTGACTCCAGATACTGGCAGCCTGATCACTTTGTGCAGTGAGATGAAAGATTGTAGATGTGGATCTGTTCCTTTATCTCTTTAACTATTGTGTCAGCTTTTTGTGTGGCACAGGTAGTAAACTAAAAGCCAGGCACATTAATCAGTGCCTGGAGTGATGAGAACAAAGCTCCCGCAGATGGAAGATGGGTAAACAGGTGATGTTTGGCACTTATTAGCCTTGTTGTCTATCTGCTGTGTTGCAAACTGACCTTAATCTGCAGTTACCCTTGTTAGCAGTCACCCGCTGCTCCACAATCTGGTCAGATTAGACACTTATAGGACTGCATACATCTGTGCACACCTTCAATCAACAAGTGCTTTTCTTGGGGTAATCCACTTAGACATGAGTGGGTGTTTGTATATTTACAGTGGATGGACACAATAGCATGAATGTCTCGACAATACAGGAAACTGCCATTTTGGGGTTTGGTACAGATATCAAACGCAAAAATGACTGAATACTCTCATTATTTTTATACACCCATCATTACAACTCTCAGGTATTATCTTCTAAACAAATTGGTGATTAAGTAATTGCGTTTGTAAACAGTACTTTTTTGAGATTATAACAAATCTGATACAGATGGGGAAAGGTCACAAGATAGAACTGAACTGAGAGGAGTGCTGTCGTATCTGGTAAACATTTTACCCAATAGAAAAGCTCAGAGAACAAAATCTACTTAGCAAAAAAAAAAAAATATCCAGATAAACAAACACAAAACAATCTACTTACACCATCGACATTAATTTTACATCACAGTCAAAACAATAGTTACAGTTGGCAAACAATATCTGACTGCGGTTTCAAATCATTAAAAAAAAAAAAGTAGGCCACAATACGAACTTCTATTGTATGGTTTGTAATCTATGTGACACCATGATTATTTTTGAATGTGAGCACATTTAAGTTGCACAATAAGTTGACCCGTTGACACTGTGACAAAAAAGTCACAGTTCAGCAGATTGTCCACAAGAGAGAGCTGCTGCTGAGCTGTTGCAAGAGAGAGAGAGAGAGAGAAAGGGAGGCAGGTTATGGTTTATGCTACATGTTTTGCAGTACATGTACAAACATTAAACTGCAACTTCTAAGGCTTCTCAGAATTTTATAGATTTTGTTTTTCCATGTGATTTGTGCATTTTTTTAAATCCCCAACTGATACTGGATTTATGCTGCAGATGCCAATTTCAGTTTTTAGGAAATGTAGTAATATATTGTTCAGAAGTCTTTACATACATACACACAGTATGATAGAGTTATATTTAAAACAATGAAATTAATTGTCTATTAACTTTTGTTTCATCATCTACTCAGCTAATGCTACTCTCCTAAATGTGCCGCAGAAAGCACTGCATCAGTTTCTCCTGTTTTTATACTGATATATCTGAAACAGGCTGATAGATAGATGATATATCATTCAAGCTGTAATATTTATGCTATATTAACTATTTTGATAATCTTTCATTTAGCTTTTGCTTTGTGATCCCAGGCTTGTTTGACATACAGTAGTTAAAAAATGCTTTAGACCACACTCACAAAAACAAGAAACCACAAATATTTTTGAAATCTGTCAAACACCTCTTTAAAACAAAAAAATTCACTGAACTGAATTCATGTTTTTATACCCAAATGTGCGCCGGCATACTGGACTTCTCTGAGAAGTCAAAAATTTGCCAAGCATAATTTACGAGAACTAAATATAATATTTTCTTTCTATTCAGGAATACAAGCTAATAAAAAAAATATTGTTTTACTATTTTTCTGCTTTTTAATCAATATATAACAACAATAATTACATTTGAGCAATTTTACAAATATCAGTTTGATTAAAGAGCTTGTGCATACTGACTGACAATTACAGAAACATAAAACATGATTTTCATAAATTATTTATTATTATTTTTTATGTTTCTTCATTTTCTGTGTTAAGCACATTGAGTTTTCATGTAATGAAATGTCCTATATAAATAAAATTGCCATTGTCATTATTGTTAAATTAGGTCTTTTGTGGCATAAACCTTTCACTGGGCGGTGGTCTAATAAATTTGTTAACCACTGCATGTAGATTTCAGGACAAAGTAGGGTTTGAAATTAATTTACAATTTTAAAAAATGCATAGATATATTGTTAAAAAATGTGCAATGATAGTGGAAACAATTTAAAAGGGGACAAAACTTACTGCTCTGTGATCTACAATATTATAACCATGCTTAGCAGAATACATGTGAATTTCAAATGAACACATTTACCCATGTTGTTGTTGTGATGCTGTCTCTGCTTGAATGCAGTAGGATATAAAAGATAACTAAGAAGGGGGATGGCATCTTGGATTTCATTGCATCATTGTTTGAGCTTTTAACCCATCTGTAATCTGGAAATCAGTGGTGCATGCATTTCACTGCTTCTGGCGGCTCCAGATTTATCCACATATAGATGGAAGGTCAGTGAAAGCCAGTTTGGTGCCAGCGCTGTAATCTCAGAGGATTATGCTATTCACACGCTGCATGAATATTTATGAGTCATAAATGAGTGTAAAATTTGTATACTTACATCCAGTTCAACAGATTAGAAGACCCTAAAAGGGTCTGTCCTTGTAAAGATCAGGAAGCCTTTCCTTTCACTTATTTCTTTTTCACTTACTGGAAAATATGTCCCATAAAAAAGTTGATGAATTTAAAAATTATCTAAGGTGTTATACATGTGAATTACACATGAACATTGTAAAGAAAGATTAGAAATGACTGGCATACTGGTTGTAGTGAACTCTGGGGAGTGTGAAAATATGTGTTGAACACAACTCCCAACCAGTCGCGGCAGATGGATGCCCCTCCCTGAGCCTGGTTCTACTGGAGGTTTCTTTGTCAGGGTTTTGAGTTTGGGGGTCCTTTGGTTTTGTATTTTTAATTATTCTTGGTTTTACAATTCTGTATTCTGTTTATAGTGTTCTGGTTAAGTGTCTGTTATCGGTGCCTTTAGTTTAGGAGAGCTTATTTATATCCATTTGTAGTTCCATCCCATTCCTCCCCTCTTGTCTCAGTGTTTTGTCCTCTGTCTGTGTCAAGCTGGTGTGTCTTAGTCCAGGTCTCAGTGACATTTCCTGTCTTATTTTGATAGTCTCTTGTCTTGTGTGCATTGTATTCAGTTTTGCTTCCTCTTACTCATTAGTCTGTTAGTTTCAGCCTTGTTCACGCCTGTTCCCTGTTCCCTTATCATCCCATGTGTGTATACATTAGCTGTGTCCCAAAACCAAGGACGCTTCCTATGTAGGACGCATTTGAAGGCCGATGACGTCACAGCGACTCGATGAAGGCTGTCCCAATTCCAAGGATGCTCCAAAGGAGGCGACAAATATGTCCTTCATTTCCCCGGATTTGAAGGATGGGTCAAGTGTATCCTGCGTGGCCCAACCTATCCCAGAATGCAAAGCGCAGCCCAGCCAATTCCAGTTTCTACCAATGGCAGCAGCAACAGAGGTGGCACAAACGCCGGCAGAGGACAGCTACATTCTCAAATGTAAGTTTCTGGGTGACTAAATAAACTGTTAAGATAATATAAGGTGATAATGTAGCTGTGTAAACCACAAATATCTGCTCCATTTATCAACACAACACATATTTCCAAAAGTGCATTTGCGGAGATGGCCCACTAGAGCCACCGAAACACCGGACTCCCGGCACATCGTTCTCAGAACCCCCGCGCTCTTACGCTACTCAGGTTACACATGATATATAAGTCACTCAAATACCTTAAAAATGTCATTGTTTGGCTTTTTCCAGTATTTTATTTGTTCCTGAGTAAATTGGTTTGGCTGAGATCAGAGTTATAGTTGTCACACAGCTGTATATGCTGTACAAACGTCAGACAGAAAACTGATTAAACAGAAGTGTGAGATGGTAGAGAATTTACTCCTGTTGTATGATATTTATAATTATTACATTATATATTACATATTACATATATATTACATTATATAGTTATATATCCTGTTATATTTTAGGGAGCACGGAGCAGACGGCTGTGTTTATTACACTCCACCGAGACAGCTGGTGACGCACATATGAAGGGTAGGCCGTCCCATTTCTCAGCCTCACACTTCTGCAATTCTCGCTCTTCGGAGTACGGTGCCCACGTAGACCACGAAGGATGGGTCCTACATAGGAAGCATCCTTGGTTTTGGGACACAGCAATTGTGTCCATCTTTTCTTGCCCCATTGTCGTGTTCTCCCTCTTGCTGTGTGCTTTGTGTGTTTCGTGTTTCCTCCTTCCTCTTAGAGCCTTGTTTGTAAGTTTCTCGTTTCTGTGTAGCCTGAGTTATTTTGTATAATGCATGTTGTCATCCTTAGTTCAGCAGTAGAGCTGCTTTTGAATTTGCACACAAACAGTTTGTGTGTTTGCTGATCTTTGTTGAGCTGATAGAAACATTGCAAATCCATACACGTATCATTATTTAATTAAAAAAAATTTTTTTTAAGTCTTCTGCCTGATCTAATACCTCTGTGTTTCTGTAACACAAATAACGAGACGACATTTTCCTCATGACACCACCGATCAGCTCGTGTTTACCATCAGAGGGACTTAGCAGGGTTAAAAATGACAAACAGGGTTTAAAAGGAGGGAGCGTATCAATATTACAAAAATACAAAAACAAAACAAAATAAAACATCAGCCAACTTTAACTCCTGGCTTTGGCACATGTCATCTCTTTTTATGTGACATCTCCTGGTGATTAATATGCGAACAGGATTGCTTTTCATGTGTTAGTGTTATGTGCTACTGTTTAGGCTCAAATCAGTTTGAAGGCCCGGAGTGCAGGAGGGGGGGCATATTCTTCAAGTAACCTATATTTGTTTATGGTGTGCCACCCCAGTACTTTTAGTGGCCCCCCATATCGCCACCCCTATGAAAAAATGGAGGCACCCCTGTCCAGTGCCTAATTAATAGTTTGGATGGTGGTTGAACTCAAATTCATTAAACAAAAGTAACGAGCCTGTTTTGAAAATGTAATGAGTAAAAAGTACAGATATTTGTTTAAAAATGTACGGAGTAAAAGTAAAAACTTGTCAGAAAAAACTAGTCAAGTAAACTACACATACCTGAAAATTCTACTTAAGTACAGTTACGAAGTATTTGTACTTCGTTACTTCCCACCTCTGCTCAGACCACTCACACACGGACTCTTCAAGTCTTTTCACTTTGCACTACTTCCAAGTACTTTGCAACTTGTTCTCTAACGTGTGCCTTTCTGTTATTTTTGTATATATTTCTCTTGTTTTGTATATATCCCTTCTGACTGCATATATTTCTCCTGGTTCTCTTGAGGTTAATTTGATAGATACGACATCAGTGGTCTTCTGCATTGAATTTGAGCTGTGTCCGGGCCAAACAGATGACGGTGTCATGTTTGAGGACCAGGCGGAAGCTCTATGATTAAACTGTGAACTAAACTTGCACCCGCGAGCCATCTAAGCGTAAACTGTATAACTCAAAATCTGGCAAACCTCCGTCCTTTAATTTTAATATTTTCCCCTGAATTTGAAACAGTTGTCAAAATAAACATTTAATTCAAGCATCTCTCCACTCACCACTATTGCCCTTACCGCCCTATATCCTATGTCACTCACAGGAAAGTAGTCCCGGTTAGTTAGAGGCATAAAACCGGTTGCTGCGACAGGACTTGTGGCGTTTTGGTCCCTGCAAAGTTCACTTAGTAGGTGAGTAACAGCAGCAGAGTCATGCTATTTGTGCCTTAGAGAAGGAGGAGAAGGTTTAAACGTGTAGAAATGTAGTATATTAGCTGTGTGGAAGATCAGAAACGCTGATATTGGTTTTGCACATGCAATCCCATTAGATTTATTTGGTAGTTATGTATATTTTATCCTATTCGGGAAGTAGCCGGGTAGCTGATAATTAAGCAGCTAAAAAGCAAATGTACTCTTACTGAACTGCACGTTTAAAGAAACCTTAATCTTGCAATAGCATTTATTAACATTCAAATGTATCACCTGCCAGTCAGTGATCTGGATTATATTGGCTTGGAGCAATTTTAGGAAGTAGCTGTTACACTTATTTTATTTTTTGCTGGTTTTGCAGACTGCAAAAGGATTAATGAGGACTTTGAGTTACTTAAATAATGAGTTAATGAAAATATCTGTTGATGTTTGATTATGACTTTCTTTTTTTATGTTTCTTCAGTCCACAAATAGCCTCAGCTGACTGTTATATTAGGCGAATACAAAGGGCAGACATATGGTCTCAGTCCACCCACCACAAATCCATGCACTGCCTGACAACACACTTTTATCAAGCATGCTGCACTCCTCCAGGCTAAACAAGTGCAAGCTGAATCACATAACTTTTACTCGTCTCTATAATGTGGGCTTGTGGACCAGCATTACACTTCAGGCGGGAAACTTATTTATTTGTTTTTTCAGCCTCCTCCTCAAGTTTGTGGGGTTTTTGTGTATGTGAATCAGCTTTAGCCGCTGTCAGAAGTGATCAGCTCTTCTTCTTTAACATACACTCATGCTGGAATGTGGGAGAGTGCAGTCATTCAGCCACATACTGTTGTCCTTGCTTTTTGTGCTGGCTGTTCAGTTATCCAAAACTGGACTGCGAGAGGACTGAAAGTCATCCACAGAGAGGTGGAACATTTAGTTTGTGTTGACACTCTTCTTTTCGTATAACATATTTTCACTCTCTTCTTTGCACACTCTTTTTGATATTTTATTGTCTATATAAATTCTTCTTCAACTTACTGGTTGTAAGTGCAAAGGCCATTGTGTCACAAGTAAAAATATTTGATGCCCATGAACAAAATGGGAGATTTTCTACATAAACTATGTTCAGTGCCATACATCTGAGTCATCAGGGCCCTGGTTGATTATCTTTCTTGTTTCTTTCCTTCTCTCCAAGGTCTTTTCCTGCAGACACAGATCCAGCCATGTCGAAGCCAAAGGATACAGGCTCTTCTATCATCCACACCCAGCAGCTGCAAGCTGCTATGGCAGACACCTTTATTGAGCACATGTGCCTGCTGGATATCGACTCTGAGCCGGCTGTGGCTCGCAACACTGGCATCATCTGCACAATTGGTCAGGCGCATTGCCAAGGCCCATTGATTTATGCTCATTATGTGTACAATCTGATTATTTTCTTAATGTATCTGCATCTAAAAAGGAAACATGACCTTGGTGCAAAAATGTGATCATCTTAGGCCTGTGTCTCACTGTGTTCATTAACTGTCTCGGTGCAGGACCTGCCACCCGATCTGTGGAGATGGCCAAGGAAATGATCAAGGCTGGGATGAACATTGCAAGAATGAACTTCTCCCATGGCACACATGAAGTGAGTGAAGGGTCAGAAATATTTTTCTGCCATCCTCTGAGTTCCTTATTTGTTTCACATTAAATGTTCTAACCTGTTCAAGCCCCGATTCCACAATCACACACTGTGACGTCGCAGATTCCAGTAAAGCTACATGCTTGACAGTGTGAACCCAGATAGTCAAGTCAGTTTCTTTGCCCTTTACAAGTGAGTCACTGAGGATTTACCCTTTACTACAGCAGCAGTCAGAGTGACATTACCCTTGTGGCCTGGTGACTGTCTGTAATGTGATCTTTGAGCCTCCTCTCGCCCCCTTTAGCGCTCAGTCTGTCTAGTAGCTTGTGAACCCACTGTATCGTGGCCAGCTCTTCAGCCGACATTATACTGTTGACCCCTCGCCTTTAAAAGTCATGCCTCTTTCCCTTTTTCACTGTCACCTGAGTGGATGAGCTGTCAAATGTCATCAGCTGCAGCAATGAACACCCACAGTTAATTTTTGGATCTTGAAAGGTTAAGTGTGTTACTTTTTTTTTTTCTCCCCAGTTTAACTCAACAGCAGTCAGTAATAAGACCTCAGTTTTAGCTGTACAACAAAGTGAATGTATGATTTCTTATGAGGGGAAAATACATTTGACCTCTGTGTTATTGGTGTCACAGTTGTCACTACAGCTATAAATAGGAGTCACCCCCCCCCATAGCAACAGTATGAGGAGATGGCATGTAGAGAAGCCAGTGACCAAGGACAGTAGTCAGTATTCATATCACTGTTTTTGTTTAAGTGAAAAATACATTCATACCTGTCATGTACTGAAGTATGTGGCAGCTGTTTATGTACGGTTCAGCTGAACAATGTCTTCCACTTAAATATCTTGCACTTATAAATAAATATATAGTTACGCAACCAGTGCTGTGGCGTCACCTGTTGCTGTACTAACTGAATTTAGCTGTTTTTAAACAAAAGGTTTAACAAATGTATAAATATTAATCTTTAATATTTTTGTAACATAGTAATTAGTAATGAGATTACAAGTGTAATGCTCTAGTGTCAGTTCTTTTCATTTGTTTTTTAAGCCGTTGCAAGATCTTTTTAATATAACATCTGTTATCATGCAGTACCATGCCGAGACCATCAAGAACGTCCGCGAGGCAACGGAGAGCTTTGTACCCGGATCTGTAGACTACAGACCAGTGGCCATCGCTCTGGACACCAAGGGACCAGAAATCAGGACTGGACTTATCAAAGGCGTGAGTTCTTGTCAGATTACCACAGCTCAAATGAGGCCGGTGTGAGCAACTCTCTCCTCAACTCACTTGTCATTGTTTTCAGAGTGGCACTGCTGAGGTTGAGCTGAAAAAGGGTGAAACCATCAAGATCACGCTCGATGACCAGTACAAAGACAACTGTGATGAGAAAATTCTGTGGCTGGACTACAAAAACATCACTAAGGTTGTGCAGGTTGGAAGCCACATCTATGTTGATGACGGTCTGATTTCCCTCAAGGTTAAAGAAGTCGGTAAGCGCACAAACAATTTGTCCGTCCTCCTTTCGTTCTGCCTCCAGTAGCTGAAATATTTTTCTGTGCTTCCTTGTGACCAAAGGCAGCAACTACTTGATGTGTGACATTGAGAACGGTGGCATGCTGGGCAGCAAGAAGGGCGTCAACCTGCCTGGAGCTGCTGTTGACCTGCCTGCAGTGTCTGAGAAGGACATTCAGGACCTGCAGTTTGGCGTGGAACAGGGTGTTGACATGGTCTTCGCCTCTTTCATCCGTAAGGCCGCTGACGTTCACGCTGTCAGGAAAGTGCTGGGTGAGAAGGGCAAGGACATCAAGATCATCAGCAAGCTGGAGAACCATGAGGGCGTGCGCAAGTGGGTGGTGTACTGTGCAAACAATCACAGCACACATCTGTGTCTTTATGATAGTTGAACATTTTTCTTCATCCCCTTTTTTTTTTTTTTAAAGGTTTGATGAGATCCTGGAAGCTAGTGATGGCATCATGGTGGCCCGTGGAGATCTGGGAATTGAAATCCCAACCGAGAAGGTCTTCATCGCCCAGAAAATGATGACCGGCAGATGCAACAGGATCGGCAAGCCAATCGTCTGTGCCACACAGGTCTGTGATGGAAGCACAGATTAGTGGAGTGCAAATAACTGCTTTTTTGCAGACATGAAATGATGCAGTCTGTCTCTTTGTTCACATTAAGATGCTTGAAAGCATGACCAAGAAGCCTCGCCCTACTCGTGCTGAGGCCAGTGATGTTGCCAATGCTGTGCTGGATGGCAACGACTGCATTATGCTGAGCGGTGAGACGGCCAAGGGAGACTACCCCCTGGAGGCAGTGCGCACACAGCATTTGGTAAGATGGCTTCAGTGTAAATGTGCTCAATGTAACCATCTTTAATACCAATATCAAAAGGACACGCCAGAAAGTTTTTGAGTGTTTGATGTGAGAACTCCTCCTGTGAAGTTTTCCACTGCCGCAGCAGTCATACTCAGTCAAACTGTTGCGTTTTGAGCCTGTGAGGAAGCTTTCATCATAAGTATAAAATCCCTCCCCCAACTTGTTAAGGCGTGTGGTTTATCTTACATGTGAATCTTGAGTGTTTGCTGCCAAACAGAACAGTTTTTCAGCAACAGAAGGTTCACATGATTCAGATTAGAGTTGCTCCTTTGTGTGCATTCCTTTTTATCTGAAGCTACTTGTTTCACTTTTGCACTCGGTATTGTCGTGTCTTACTTACTAATCGTGTACCGAACATGTAAAGATGGTGTGAACTGTGTGCCTTGTGTCCGGCAAATTTATGCCCAGAATATGTAACATAATTTTGTTCACAGGTTCTATGAAGGCATATCAGTACAGTTTAATAATAATGATCAAGGTCATAAATGTTATCCAAGCTCAAATCCAGAGAAATTCAAGTGGTTCTTACGAAGATCAAGTCTGCCATGTCACGTACGTTACATTTTCTAGATCAGGTATAATTCAGTTCAATTTTACAATAATACAAAGAAAACAGAAAACCCCAGCAATCATATGACCCCCTTTGAGTAAGTGCTTTGGGGACAGTGGGAAGGAAAAACTCAGTTTTAACAGTTAAAAACCTCCTGCAAAACCAGGCAACACCTGGCAAGGCAGTGCACTCTGTGAACAGTGGGGAGAGTGGAATTCTATTAATTTTATTTTCTTTGTTCATTTTAAATGGACTTTAAGAAGTTTGCAGTACATTTAAAAACAAGCGTAAAGTGCAGACTTTTGTTATTTGCCCTGTTGAAACCCATTTTAATATACTTGATTTTTAGTATAACTATTTTTATTTCATGTCGATTCATTCTCTCTTGATAGTCTTTTCTTTAAATATATAACACCTTTTTAGGGTGAAAAGTGAGATCAGAAGTCAATTGTGATATTTAGTCCCAGCATCATTTGCTAAATGCTACTAATACAAACAAAAGCACTAGAATTTTAAGCATAGTTTTAAAGATAAAGGACATTTAATGAAAGTTTGGCCCTCTGACCTCTTCTATAAGGTCAATGTAACCTGATATTTAGAATCCACATATCTGATTCCCTATATGCGTATATGTTGTAAATACAATCAATGGCGGTAAGAAACGTCGTTATAAATAGTTCTGTATCACATTATCACTTTGACCTTCAGATCAATCTATTGGCCTTTAAAGAAAGGTCAGAAGTCAAAGGTGACATGACATCTCTGCGATCACATTGGGTTTTACTAACAGCTTGTTTCCCATTTCTTCAACTTTCTTTGTGCATCACTGCTCCTGCACTCCATCTGCTACCAACAGCATCTCCTCTTGTCTTCTGCGTGGTGCTTTAACTGTGTGATACAGCTCAGCTTGCATGTGTCTGCAGTGCACAACGGTCCCTGGACGTTGCAGCTGTGGCTGTTGTTTAGCTTGATTTTTCACTGTGCTTTCAGGTATGAGGAACTCTGCATTAAGCCTAACTTTGGTCTTTACTCCCACAGCTCAGACTAGCTGTGTATCTGCAGTCTGACAGTCACTGTAATCTGTTTTCATTTATTCAGATTGCCCGTGAAGCTGAGGCAGCCATGTTCCACAGGCAGATGTTCGAGGAGCTGCGTCGTCTCTCTCATTTGACCCGTGACCCCACAGAGTCTGTCGCTATTGGTGCCGTCGAGGCTTCTTTCAAGTGCTGCGCCAGTGCAATCATTGTGCTAACCAAGACTGGCAGGTGAGACTCCGGGAACATTTCCACCCAGTAAATCTCTCTAAAGCTGAGTCATAATATCCTCCCGGCGCCCACTCTGAGAGAAGAAACTGGGGCATTATAATATTTTTCTATCCTGCTGCCTCCGCTTCGTCTTATACGCAAGCCCCCAGCTCGTTTGAAGTGTGCCAAGTTTCACTGCAATCACAATCTGTGCTCTGCTCGTGACCTTTTTGAGATCTGAACCCTGACATTTTACAAGTTAATTTTAACTCCCTAATCGTTCTTCTCCATTTTGGAGTTCATCCTCCCAGCACATGGCACTGAGCACATACATATAGTCAACTGGGCTGATTTCATAATGATAATCCTATGAAATAACGTGGGCTATACTTAATACATTTAAACAGTGATTTAAACGACTGAACAAAATTATCTCCTGACTTTGCGGTTTAGATCAGCTCTGTGGAGATGTGTAGCATCTTCCAGCTCAGTGTTGGTCGTCTCACACCTTTTTGCTTTACTCTGCTCTTATTGGTGTGTTCTTTTTGCCACAGTAGGTGTGTTCACAGCATGCTACCTACATAGTGTGAGACAGCAGATAGTTAGCAACAGGCAGGTAAACTAAATAAAGCATTTAGCTGCTAGAAAGCCAAGCATTTTAATCAGGAGTTGAACTAAAAGACAGAGAATAAATATTAGACTTATACTAATAATACTCATTTAAACTTCAAACGAATTACCATTTTGTTCCCTAACTGCTAAAATAAATAGCCAACTATTTTATAACTGTTCCTAGTTAAAAGCTGCAATTATGTCAGAGTGCAGTGACTTGTACCCGTCACCTGCAGGTCTGCTCACATGCTGTCAAGGTACAGGCCCCGTGCCCCCATCATTGCTCTGACCCGCTGCGGTCAGACCGCCCGCCAGGCTCACCTGTATCGTGGTATCTACCCTGTACTCTACACCAAGGCTGCCAACGACGTCTGGGCTGAGGACGTTGACCTGCGTGTGAACTTTGCCCTGGAAGTTGGTGAGTGTCAGAGTTAAGAGGATGTTCTGGTAGTTCGGTAAAACTGAGCAAGAGATTTTTGCTCGTTAATTTAATCCTTTTTTTTTCTCTTTTTTTTTCTTAACCTCTTTTTGTAGGCAAGCACCGCAAATTCTTCAAAACTGGCGACGTAGCCATTGTTGTGACCGGGTGGCGCCCAGGCTCTGGTTACACCAACACCATGAGGGTTGTGCTGGTGCCTTGAACTTCATCAAAAGATATCAGTTACTACCCCCCCTCTACTCTTCTGTAGCCCACCTTCCCTCCATATTGAACTTTCTTACTGCTTTCAGAAAGATAAAACCACATTGCTCTTCTGTTGATGCGTCTACAAACTCCATGAATCCCTCCATGAATAAATGTCTCATGCACTGTCTAAATCTTGCTGCTGGAGACTAAACTTTTTAGTGGCAACCCTTCTGGTGAACAAAGTGAACAACCGTGCTTCTCAGTGCACACTTTAGCCCCAATTCAAGCAATTTTTTTTCCTTTTTTTTTTTCCTTTTCTTTGTTCAGGTATAAACATACTAATTTCTAGTGCAAATGTATCATTGTGAAGTGAATTGGTATGACTGGGTTTAGATCCATTAAAAGGAACTATTTGATCAACTTTGACTTTTTTAATCACTGTCACTGAGTCAGCAAAGTTAAAACAAATAAGACAAAATGTAGTCAAATCTGAAAAAGCAGATAAAGTAAAAATAAACTACTAAAAACACACTTTGGCAAACATTTACTAGCTGGGTTAAACAGAACTGCAATAACAAAAACTACTGCCATTTAAACCTCCCGCTGTAAACAGGCCACTTCCTGGAAAGCAGCCACCCAAAGGAATGCACAGGGGGTTGCCCTCAGCACTTGAGTGACAAATAACTTGATAAATAGTTTTTAGGATGTAGGCTGTAAAAGTTGACGGTTAAGACTACCGTTTAATTGCAACACACTCTACGGCACGGGTCAGATCTGTGCAAGAATCCAAAACCCTACCAGTTTTAAATGTATAGTAAGTGACCCACTGTATCTAGAAATGGCAAATGCAATAGCAATTTTTTTTTTTTTAAACAAGAAGTGTTTTTTTGTTTTTGTTTTTTGCTTTTTCAAATCTTAGTCTGTGCTTAATTATTTCTAATGAGGCAAACTCTCAAATACCAGTTTTGGGGGGTCTTTTTTTTTTTCCTTGTCAATCAAAAAGAGCAGGGGTGTCAAACTTTACATCATGGGCACATATAGCCCAGTTTTATCTTAAAAACAACATACGACAAAATTTTCCCCTTTCTCTAAGTGTAAAGAAGTTTACTTAAACATTTAATCCTTTTAGATGTTTAAGAAAAGTACACTTGAATATTTAAAAAAATTATTTTATTGATTTTTTTTTTTTAATGTGCATTATATGTTTGTCAAACACAAAATTACTGTTAGTTTCAAAGTTGATGGCCTCCTTTGAAATTTCCACACTTCCCAAAGCCATCAAGGGGGTTGAACTGCTTTTGGTGGGCCACTGGGTTAGGGCCATTGTGATTGGTTAATAGTTGTGAGAATGAACAGGAAGCAGCTAGAATTAAATATCCAAAACTACAATAGACAATCGCAGGAAAAGAATCACCTATTGCATGTTTTCTCATGTGATTATTTCTTTCATAGTCGTTTTTTTTTATTTTTAATTAAATTAATGCTAATTTTTATGCGTTAACTGAGGAAATCAGATATCCAGAAATCTCCACTGACTGGTGTTTCATGATTTTTAATCCCTGGATACTGCAAAGTGTTGATATAAAGAGAAATATTTATAAATTTAGAGTTACATAAAAGGACAGAAAAAATTAAGTAGATCATTATATAATAAATCGGTCTTCCAAAACCAGCTGATCTAGTGAGGTTATTTGAGGATATGGAGCATCAGGTCTGTCACCTGTCGTTCTGGATGACCTGTGAGTTTTGTCTGCTTTGTATCTCTTCATTTTAAAAAAAAAAAAAGCTGCTCTTAATAAAACTTTGCAGTAGCCCTGCATTTAAAATCTCTGTTTACCCACTAGTCCAGCAGTTATCACTCCATGAACGTGGTAGATAATTTTCTTTGTATCGAGTATCTGGCAGATTATAATCCTGGCTGTTTTCATTGTTGGCACCAGACAACACCATTTAGTTCTCAATTTCTAATCCGGCTTAAAGTCTAGAATTTAGCCATCATTTATTATCAGATTCTCCCTGCGTGCCACACTCTCCTACTGGAAGGAAATAAACGTTTGAGGTGAGGGTAATTAACCATATGTCATTTTATTGCATTGAATTTGGACGCTTAAATAAAATGTGTGTAACATACAGGTGACAAAACAATGAGATTCGATGGCTAAAAGGCAGCAAAATGATAAATAAATATATGAATGGATGGATGAATGAATGACACCTCCTACACACACACACACTTTTAAGTTGAATGCACTCAAAATAACCTCTAAGCAGATGCCTGTGGCAGGTGGTTGGAGGAGAATAGTAATGAAGGATTGATCGAGCCCATTGGCAGAGGCTGGCTAGTGTCTGATGGTATCTCTTTCTTGGGGAACTCAGAGTCATTGCAAACCTCAGGCTTACTAACCAGGCAGCTAAAGCCACTGGACAGGATCCTCTGATGGTCCGACCAGCTCGCAGCTCACATTTTGTCACCGGCTGCAGGTCCACAAGGGTCGACGCATCATCTAAACAAGTGAACTTATTAACAAGTAGAAGGATTTAAGAGTCTGGTTTTAAAAGTCAAGTTGATATACACGTTATTGATTCAGCATAGCATCACAAAGCAGCAACTGTTCAACAACAGATGTCCAATCTTTCAAATATTGTACAATGAAAGAGGTAAATATGCAGCAATATGACCCATCAGGGGTTCTCGTTGATCGTGAGTCCAGGAAACTGCTTTTAGCCCTTTGACTGGTGCAAGAAACATTCAGAGCAATCTCAGTGCATTGCTGGTTTCAGGATGTTTTGATTATCGATAATTGCTTTGTTTTTAAAAAAAAAAATTCAGTTCCCTTGTTTTAATGAGTCTGATCTCAAATCAGAATCTCACTCATTGATACAAGTGCTTCGATTCACAGTACCTTTGCATACCAGTAAAAAAAAACACACAAAAAAAACACAGAGATTATTGCATACTATGCTAATGGCACACAAACCTCAGCTCAGGTGGATGTTTTGTACCAAAGTTATTGCCAGACTGAAATAAGTTGGCATCTATTGTGAAATCCGTCATCACCTTCATGTTTAAACACATTCAAAATGAATCCCACTCCTCCCACTCAAACATTTTCATTACATTCATTACTTAGATTTATTTTTAAATACCATCTGATTTGTGTGACCCATTTGGGTGTGCAATATTGCTGGAAAGCTATCTTGGAAGACGTGCCATCGTCAAGCCTTCAGGTTATTTCTGAAACGAGCAAAGTGC
The DNA here is from genome assembly GCA_015107715.1 of Tylochromis polylepis. NCBI lineage: Eukaryota > Metazoa > Chordata > Actinopteri > Cichliformes > Cichlidae > Tylochromis > Tylochromis polylepis. The sequence continues at coordinate 35,723 of VVHJ01027100.1, forward strand.
ACAGTCTGTCTCTCCTCACATCTCTTAAGGAGTAACCCTGCATTCACACGACACTCTCAGCAGTGGGAACGGATGTGAACAGAGGACAGCAAATTTTTTTGGTTTCATTCATAACTGAATACGGTTGTGGACGACGGTCCAGCTAAACAGGATGTGGCTAAAAGGTTACACAAAATTGCCTGGACAATGGGGTTTTAAACAAATACAAATCACAGAGTGCAGTTAGAATATAATACACGGAACAATTGATACTTTCATGAGGTGTTACATATACCCATCAATACAGTTTGGATGTTATTAGCATTTTCAAAGACGCAGTATCCTGTAAAAAATATATATCTGTCACTGTCCATTATCAAACTTGATCCGTTCACTCTGGTTAAAAATGAAACCACTGAGCTCCAATCTGATTAGAATAGCACACCCTCCTACTTCAAAATTTGACATAGTGGTTAAAATGATGCCAGGTGCAGGTGATCTTCCCTTCGCTCAGGCATTAAAGGAGGGTGTGTCTAAATCTCACAAATTGGACGGGAGTTTGGACTGTTTGTGTTCCTTCTCTAACATTTTAGCAGGAGATCTAATGGGAGGAGAATGAAAACCAACGGACTGGTGCTGAGGCTCAGGCCCTGAATGTGTCCGACTGACAGGAGTGGCTTGACCCGGGATCGGGATGTAGGGTTTACTGACAGCCATCGGTGAGGAGAAGGGGCTGGGCGCCCCTGCCACACCCTCAGAGGAGCCGCTTATGGCCAAAGGCCTTTCCTGGTGTATAGAGCTGTGAGAGCCTGAGATAGTCTTTATTTCCTGGGAAAAGAGATCCACCGTGGACTCTGCCCTCTGTTTGAGGGTACAGGCCACCCTGGCAGGGCATGAGGTCTGAAGGGTTAGAGGACTATGAGAGTCCACGGTGCTGGGGAGTTCACTGTGGCATACTGTCGTTCCCCTCATGGGGCTCTGGACACTGGGACTGTGGACAGGAGGAGTGTAGCAAGGCGAGGCCTCTGCAGAGCCATACTGGGCCAGGGAGGCGAGGGCTGAGTGCTCTGGGAGAACCTGCGGAAGGAAAACAGACTGGAGTCCTGCCAGGCTGTGCTGGGCAAGAGAGGCTGCGGCCCCGGCTCCGACTGCAGACACTGGCTGATTAAATCCAGCGGAGGACTGGGTGTTGGTGATGAAGGGAAAATGTGGGAGGTTCAGGCCACTGGTTCTCCTGCTTGCTCTGTCACTGCCAGATCCCACCTGCTGTGTGGTAATGTGGGAGGTTTGCTGCAATTGGCTCAGTATGGGGCCGACTGAGCTTGAAATAAGAGGGGTTAACGTGGCGGCTGAGGGGGCTGGGAATCTCCCTGCTAGCCTCCCTGGTGCCCCCTGTTGGAGTAAACCTATCGGTCGTGGTGGGGTGGTCATAGCACCGTGAAACGGCTGGGAGTGGAGCTGAGCAGAGCAGGTGTAAGAGACGGTGGCCTGGCTGATGGGAAACACCGACGCCATGCCAGAGTGGGGAGGATGGAGCAGAGGCTGGTGTGTGTGCAGAGGGGCAAGGGGCTGCAGGCTGCTGGTGAAGATGGGCTGAGATGTCAGTGTGGGTGACAACAGCCCACTGGAGAGTTGCTGTGTCCTGGGGAATGCTAGTGTGGCAGTCTCAACCTCAGATCTAAGGTTGGCAGAGCTAGCGGGAGAATTGGGCCCTGAACCACAGCTACTGGAGGCGCTTGCTCCAACATGTACTCTCTTTGAATGGCTGGACGGGTCCTTCACAGAGCTGGGACGTGGCACCAGAGGATGGTGGAAGAGGATTGGAGGAAGTTGGGACTGGTGGGCCAAGGCCATAGCCAGTGGGGTGGTGGCAGCCGCAGCCTGGAGCGGAGCCTGAACCAGTGGGGCCCAGATGACCGGGGTGGGTGATGGAGGAGCAGGCGGACGGTTTATACTCGGCGCAGTGCTGGTTTGGTTCAGCTGAGTGCACTGGGCCATGTCGCGGTCGTGTTGCACTATTCTTTGGATGATCTCACTCTCATGAAGGTTTAGCGTGCCAGAACTTTGGTGATGCTGAACTTTGTGCTGAAGAACAGAGTTCCTCTTCCCTGTTAAGAAAAGACAAAAAAAGGCCGTGATGCATTTTTAGCCTCTCCCTTTTTTTCACAAATGACATCCTTAGACATCACATCAGCACCACACACTGAACTGGAAGAATCAAATATGACTGTATAACTCAAAAATATAGTCATCAATAGTGCATCCATGCAATGCAAACACTTTAAAATTATGTATTTCTTTTTCTGCACACAAAGCTCCCACAACTCCTCTCGTATATGGGAGTAAAAAGGCAAATGATACCTCTAGAAAATGCAGCCGTCTGTCAATACACTGCAAAAAATACACTCACAACTTGACAGATATTATCTGACAATATTGGCTTACAAGTTTACACGTACAAATTTTGTCATATATAGTTCCGTGCTTTATAATCTCACACTCTGTCACAGTGGGTCTTTAAACAATGTAGTCTCATTGTTTACAGTAACCCAGCACTGCTTGTAGCACATGTAGCAGAGGAGCATCATGGCTGAGCAAACAGCGGAGTAAAGTCAGTCGCTAAGTTGCTAACTAGTTTTTGAAATATGCTTATGTAAAGTTAATCTATAATGATCCTGTCATTTTCCTTTTCTTCTTAACTAACATACCAACATACTGCATGAATACACAGTATGTAAAGATATCACGATGTTATATATAATATATCACTGCTATATTGGTTCTCACCACCTAAAAAACAAAAAAAATGTACTAGGCCTCAAAATCTACTATCACTCTTCCACAGAACAGTGTATTTCAGTTGTGTATTTCCTTTGTGGCATGGTGGAACCAGAGATTCGCATCATGGATGTGCAGCTTATAAATCTGCAGCAATTGTTTGATGCTGTCACGTCAATATGGACCAAAACCTCTGAGGAATGTTTCCAGCACTTTGTTGAATCTGTGCTACAAAGAATTAAGACTTCCAAAGGAAAGGGCGGTCCAACCCAACCTTTGCAAGGTGTACCTAAGAAAGTGACTCTAAACTGTTTTCCATTCATATAAGATTAATTTATTTAGTAAAGTCTAAAGACCATGGATGGTTTATTAATGTGACACTCTTACATTTTACTATTATTATTTTGCATTGTTTTCTATTCTTGGCTTTTGTTAGCCGCTGTGCTTAAATATGTGTCTACATCCACACCACCACTAATAACAGATATAAATAAAATATAAAAGCTATTCTTTAAAAAAAAAAAAGGAAAAAAAACTACAGTGAGCATAACCTTTCAAGAATAGTCCAACACTAAAATTAACAAATTAATTATTGACAATAATATGAAATGGGTGCCAGTAAACAGGTTTTATCTCTTGATACGGACTAACCTATGCGATCCAAGCGGTCAAGCGCAACAGTCTCAAACGCTCTCCTCATCATGGGATACTCCTCCAGCACCTCGTTGAAGTGGTCTACTGACAGAGAGTACAGCCGACAGTAGTTATCTGCCCGCACACTGGCAGTCCTCCTGCCTCGGGTCAGCAGGCAGATCTCTGCAGGGAAAGAGAGGAAAAAAAAAAACTTCAATTATTTATTTCACCTCTTTAAAATACTTCCTGCAGAGTGCAAGACAGATATTAACAGCAAGGATTAAAGACAAGGCATTACTATGAAGTGTTATATAATGAGCCCCCACCACCACCACCCACCCTCCTCCTCCTTACAGAAGTTATGTGACAAGCTGCAACAGAATTCCTATCTTCTTAGATCCATTCACAAAAGAAAAGTCAAAAATAGTATTATTAGTATGAGATGATAAAGCATGAAAAAGGCTGATGCCTCTGAACTCCACAGATGGAGCACTTAATGCAATTTCTGCAGCTTACAGTTTGTTCTGACCTCATCTGTCGTGCCAGATCAGAAAAATAAAATAATGCGCCATTAAAAAAAAACTGGAGGGAAAAAAAAAAGGAGGCATATTTTTCAGGGCGGACATATTGAGGATATAGACACACAAATACACACACACCCTCTGTCTCTCTTTATCTCTCACCGCCCTATCCTGTCACTTTCTTGAATTTATTACACTTTGCATCATGGGATTTCTTTTTATCTTGTGTTGGTTTTAGATGTTTTCTGTCCTAGTTTATTATTTTAACATTTCTTTGTGTTTTTAGATGTAGGGGAATAACTTGAAGCCAAAATGTTTTTGCCCCGACTGTTTTACTCCAAATAAATGCGTGACTATGAAACATTTAATGTAGCTGCTTTCTTTCTTTTTTTTTCTTTACTCGCTTAATACTTCTGCCTAGTAAAAAATCTGAACATAATTAAGAGTTTTATGCTTTGTAGTTGACATTTAATGATGACATTTCACTTTGGTGCGCAGATGGAACAGACAACAGCAGGTTGAGAAAACATAACCAAGAGGAAAAATTCTGGATTTCAGCTTTAAATATGGTGTAACAAAAAGGGGAAAACCCCACAGATGGAAACAAAGATCACAAAGCTTTGCCCCTCTTAGTCCCGAGCGCTTTTAAGGAGATGATGTGGACAATTTTTCCCAGCTGTAATAGTCGGGGAAGTTAATCTTCCGAGTGCCTGAGCCAAATAAATCAAAACAAATCATACAATCACCACTCCTTCACATGCATTCAAACTGACCCACTGTCCATTACAGAATATATTAGCATGCAGCACAGCCGACTTTACCTCCAAAATAAGAGCCATCAGACAGTTTGGTGTCTTTGCTGTTCTTGGTCAGGACACTGACAACGCCATGCTGGATGAAGTACATCTTCTTGCCGATGGTCCCCTCCCTGATGATGTAGTCGCCTGGCTGGAAAACCTCAAAGCGTAATTTGGTCAGCATGGAGGTGACAAAGTTAGGATCAGCACTGGCGAACAGGGGCATGGAGGCGACCAGTTTGCGACAGTTAAAGTTGATGATCTCCTGCAGGAAGGAAAAAAAAGTTCACTTTACTTTTTTTTTTTCTTTTTGCTAATGCGATGCCTTCAAAAACAAATTTCAGTCATGATAAAAGCAGGGGGGCTAACAGCTTAATGCTCTTAATGCTCTTTTAATGAGGTCCCCCGTCCTCTTCCAGCCATTACTTATAAGATTACATGACTATTAACATTGTCAAAGTAACACAGCCATATTAGATTACATAATTAACTGTACACCATTAAGAACAAGGTTGCTCGTGTCATGTATTTATACATTTGCTGCTGACGACAATAAAACTTTTGCAAAATAAAATAATGACAATAAAAAATGTTAACATTTTACCTTAGATTGATTTTTTTTTTTTTATTTAGAAGACTTAAAGAAATGCTAAACAAATAGCCTACAGGACAGTCTAATGTAGCTGTAAGCTTATATAAGAATAAAAAATGTATTTGTCAAGAATCATCTGTCTTTTTTTACACCAGACTTTACTTATGGCTTACATTAAAAGTACAGTAAATGATTAAGAGCACAAATAACAACTTTATGTTGTCCTAAAGCATTTACACATTGTTTGCATAATTTATATTAATACCAGGAGGATTTATTTAAACATCATCTATTGATGGCTGACCTCTCTCAGTGGTTCATTCAGTTCCTCCAGTATGCTCTCCTCATCAAACATCTTGCCCTGATACCGGTGTTCGTAGTAGTCGTGGATCCTCTGGCGCATGTCAGCAGGAAGCTTGTGGAAGGACATGTACTGCTCCACTTGTTTGTACTATGAAAAACAAAAAGAGCGCACTTATTAACATGATTAAAAAATAAATAAATAAATATATATATTCATGTTGATTAGAGTAACAGAAGGCTGCAAATGTAATGTAATGTAACGTAAGCATGAGACAAAATGCAAAGTCATGTCAAAACGAATATATTACACTGATTGATGTGTTGGCTCAGAGGTAGGAATATAATGTGTCTCATTATTTTAACAGTCAACTGTCAGGCCATCTGTGAAACCTGCCCACAGTGCAATGTTGTGACTCTGCCCCATCTGACAATTACAGTTGTGCTCTGCAGGCTGCAGCTAATAACATTAACTACTGTGTCCTTCAGCAGTGTACTCTAGCAGCAAAGCACCAAATATGGTCCATGTACCCTGTCTATGCATGGTAAATCCAGCTGTAAGTGTCAGCTCTGCTTTTGATAATGCACTGCCATGTCTGTGTTTTTTATGTTATGTTGCTGCTCATCTGTCCTTTCCGATATTCTCCGATGAAAAGTTAACCTCAGCTTTACATGGGTGTGTATAACATGTTTTTGCAAACGAAAAAACTGGGTTTACTCTCCCCTTCAAGATCTGTCACTCAGTGAAAAGCAGCAATGTTTAAATATAAAACAGAAATCCTGCATTGAAAATCGTACTTAAGTAGTACAGATTAAAATACATCACACAGAAAAAAAAAAGCTCCTGTGGATGAAAATCTAATAATATATGATGTCAAATAATAATAATAAAACTACAGTACAGTATTTATATTTTTTATTTTTTAAGGTGATGCACATCTCACCGCTGTAATCTGCCTTTTAAGCTTAAGTTTATTGTTGTTCATATATATATATATATATATATATATATATATATGCAAAATACTCATATTAAATGTGACCGCAGTTTGAAGTAATGAGGTCAGCATATGTGCAAGTAATCCCTCTGACTCAAAATCGCAGGCTTCAGACTGCTGTAGCCACTCATTATAAATAAGGTATAAGTAAATAAAGGCCCTATTTAAGCTGGAGCGAACTTAAAAAAAAAATTATAGTTGGCAGTTTAACCTAAAACAGTACATTTTACAAACTGATGATAATTTTTTCTGTCACTTCATTATTTGAAAATGTAGTAAGTGAAACAGTTAAATAATATTACCTTATGAAATGTAGTGGAACAGAAGTGGTATAGCAGAAGTAAAACTGTGGACCTCGGATGATTTTTCAGCAAACACCCACCTTTTCTTGGTACTGCCTCCTGGAGGAGTCCAGAGACTGAATGAGTGCAGTCGCATGCCCCACAAACATGGCAAAGCAGGTGGCGCCCACAATCATGCTGAGGATAGTGAGCCACACGTCAGCCATGCCGATAGGAGGGTACAAGCCATACCCGATACACAGCATGTGACTCATGGCCTTGAACAGGGCGTAGGAGTACTGCTGACCCCAGGTGTCATTCTGAAAGTGATGTGGAGGAGGAGAGATAAAGCGTACGGCTATCTATGACCAGCGGCTCACGAAATATTTGATTTGGTAGTCTTACGCCGGATGCCTCTCCTGAATGTGTAAACCACTACATTACGGAGCCATCATGCATCACATCTAAATCAGCTTAATCAGAGTTTATGGACGTGAACACAGATGTATGTCCCAACTGTTACAAAACATCATTTATGGGTAGGTCTGTTTCAGTTTCTGCTCTACCTACTGTAATGCTATAATTTTAAAAAAACATATTGTAAAGCAGCTACAACAATTCTAATGTTGCCCATGTGAAATTTTTCATTATCCTTTGGTGGTCTGTCAACAAGATTGTGCAAAAAAAAAAAAAGAAAAAGAAAAAGAAATAAATTAATGATGTAGATCCAGATTATTTAAAAAATAAAACAGCAAAAAAACAGCACTGGCTTTGGTGGTGGATGACCTCTTCATAGTTTATATGCCTAAACAGCAGCATCTTCTTCAGGAGCTGTTAACAGCTTTCCCAAAAAAACCCCCCCAATAAACCAAAAACATCCTATTTCTGCAAAATGTTTATTGGAAAACATGTGTGACTGAAAACTGGACATGAAGATTAAATGCGTTACCTGTTGACGTTAATTTAATCTGTGCTCTCAAACCGATAACTAATGACGCTTACAAATAAATGTCTGCATATGGTTCGTTCTGGGTTTTCGGGAGGAACACATTTTGGAGGCTGTCTGACTCATAAATAATCCACTTACCACCATCTTGTTCCTGGTGACCCAGCAGTCTGGGGGGAAGTCTTGCAGCATGGGAACCAGAAACTGCAGACAGCCATCCCAGTGACACAGCAGCAGCATCATACCAATCAGGTTCATGATACGCACCATGGCGCTGGCAAGGTCGTATGTCATGTGGAAAACCTGTGACACAGTTTTCAGAATTAGGGGGAGAGGGGGAAAAAAAAAAGAGAGATAATAAAACACTCATATCTCTTCTATAAAATGTTAACACCCATGCACACAAACAGGATTTGAAATAAACAGAAGGAACCTTCATGATGGTGTTGATGGATGCAAGCGAACTATACCAAACCACACTTAATCTTCTATAGACTACCAGAGGCTATTTCAGAGCAACCATCTGTAACGTTAATGGCTGATGGGGGTGGAACATATAAAAAAAAATAACGCGGGATAATATCTCTTATTGAGTAAGCTGACTGTGTGTAAGTCATCTTACACACAAATTAACTCTGCAGCAGCACTTTCCACATACACAGCGAAAGTGTAAGAAATCTGTTAATGAAAGAGAAACCTTAGTATGCACAGTGCCTAAAGGGGGACCTGTACTGTTATAAAGATGGATGTGCACATTAAACACGGAGAAAGTTTCAAAAAATGAGATCAGGCTTCAGGCAGCTGTAAACGCTTGGTTTCAGATAGTTTTTTTCTGCCTTAATATACTCCTCCTTCATCCTGCTGCTCTTCAAACCTTCTGTTTGCAAGAGACGGCCAATGAGAGGAGGCTTAAAGGGAGAGGATCTAATAGTTTGTGTCAGGCAGAGGATGAACTGATGGTCTGCACCAGCAGCCGATATGAGGTAAACGATGATTACTTTTGAACTGTGAATCATGCAAATCTACTCCAGTAGACTCCTGGAATATAAGGATGAAGGTGGAAATGAGCACAAGAGGTCCCCTTTGAAATGAAAGAAGCATCTGAGAGCATGCTGCAGGTATTAATCTGGAATATACTGTAAGAAATTTGCAAAATGTCAGCCCCACTACTGCAAACACTTAAAAAAATATTCACACTTAAAAAGCTAGAAGCAGTGAATTTGTAAAAAAAAATTTTATCAACTAATAGTTTTTAGACTGTGACAAAATCTTTTACATATCCAACCAGTCATTTGAAGTTAGCCAGTATGAGGCTATCTTCATCTACCTCTTCCCACTGGTGGATATAGCGAATGAGTCTGGAGAGGCGCAGCAGCCGTAGCAGACTGAGGATCTTTGTGAAGCGGACGATCCTCAGAGCTCGGGCCGTCTTGTAAAAGTCTGAGTCGATGCGCGTCTCTACGATAAGAAAGATGTAGTCCACGGGTATGGAGGAGACGAAGTCGACCACGAACCAGCTCTTCAGGTACTTGATCTTGATCTGATGCGGGTCCAGGATGATCTCCGTGTTGTCCTCCTTGACGATGCCCGTGCGGAAGTTGAGGACCAGGTCCATGAGGAAGAAGGTGTCCGACACAACGTTAAAGACTATCCAGGGCGGCGTGTGCTCATCCTTAAAAAAGGTGATGCCCACGGGGATGATGATGAGGTTTCCCACCATCAATAGCAGCATGGTCAGATCCCAGTAGAACCTGAAAGATGGACAGTTGGACGTGACTCACACCATAAACCACAGCAGGCATCATTAAGGCACAGAAATGGCTTATTTCTTCTTATTTGATGTAACAGAGGGTATAGTCTCCTCTAGGTCTGACTAAAACTTTTTGGGGGTTACCAAAGTTACGTTGTTGATATAATACACAGAAAAGCAAAGATTTAGAGAGAGGTGAGAACATTTTGGTGAAAGGTACAAATTTATGTGTTGCCTTTCTTCTCTTCTTTATTTTGATCAAATTTAATTTAGCATATGATATTAGGTCGTAGGTGTTAGTTGTGGTCTCTGCTAAATGATCTAGTTTAATTAAAAAGCAAACTTGCAGTAACAATGACAACAGGCCAAGAAAAGCAGTTATAATAGGAGCTCATAAATGCAATGCAATTTGGTTACTAATTTGGTTTAAAAACAGAATCTAAATAAACACATGCTGTTATTAAATCTCAGCACGGCAGAAAACCTGATTACAAATGTCATACTTTTGTCATAAGAGCCGAGCTAAATATTTTTTAAGAAAAAATGACAAATGTTTATTGTTCCTGCTCCTTTAAAATGCAAAACTGATGTGAATGAAATGTTTCTGGGTGACCTTTGGGCAACCAAAGAAATAGGAATATCCCACTTGTGTATTTGAAAATTCAAAGTGAGCATTTTTTTTGCCTTCAGTTAAGAAAAAAATTGGACAGAATAACTGGTAATAAAAACGCATCTGTTTGAACTTTGTGTTGTCTTTGAATAAAGCATTAAAACAACAACAAACAGGGATGACCCGTGGGAACATTTCATCAATAGAAACCAATCAGTGTTCGCTGCTTAGTTTACACAAAACACTTAACACAAGTATGTGCGACTATATGCTCCATATTCAAAGTGATTCTGGCTAGTTATAGAAATTAATCTCACTGTTTCACACGGTCTGAAAACCCAGCAGATTTGTGCCCAAATGAGCAGAAACAATGTAAACAGACTGACTTAAGCATAACACACAAAAAGAGCAAAGAATCATTCTCTGATTCAGTTAAAGAGTAGGTCAAATGGGAAAAGAGAGAAATTGGTTATTGGGAATTCATTTGAATTACTCATGAATACATATTGATTTTCAAAAGTATCAGCAGCAGTGTGTTCAGTTTCATCTAAAACCGCTTAGCAATGCCTGTTACTAGTCATTTACACACACAAAAAAACCACATTTATTTAGCAAATGTTCATATGAAATTGAAAAATATGGCTAATTGGAGTTCACTGTAAGCTATATTACACTTCTGACTCTTGATTGTTGTTTCCCAGCTATTTGATATTCTCATTCTTTTTAATCCAGCTTTCTGCATTTGTCAGAGTCACACAGTAATGTACAACTCATCCACACAAAGAGCGTGTAAGATGTGGTGAGCGTGAATGCCAGATGAGAAACCATACATGTGAGATTTCATGAGTGAGTTGTGTCAAAAAACAAAACAAAAACAAATGAACAACTGATCTCAACATGACAAACATGCAGGGTCAGCAAAAACCGCACGCCAGCTAGAGGTTAAGAAACCAAATATCTCATCATCTCATCAGCAGGTATATTTAAAACTTTAGCGTTTTCCCCATGACTGGGGAAAAAAGAAAAGAAAATGGAGGCTCAAACACGTCAAAATAAATTTTTTTTAAAAAGTGTAAAGTTATACTTATACATTCATAAATATTAAAATATACAGAATCTGAGATTTTAATTAGTTTATGTATTTATTTATTTTCTTAGTTAATTTTTGTCTTTTAAGCTATACATTTATTTTCAATTGTGAGTTGAATTGCATTTTCTTAAGACTTAATTATGCGTTTTCTTTTTACGTTTTTTTCTTTTTTTTTGTGCAAAGCACGCAGCAGTCATTCAGAGCGTCACTGTTTGAGCCATGCCAGGTTCTCGACAAAAAACGGTTGCCTACAGTCATGAGGCTGCCAGTCAACAGAGGCAACTGGCTAACCCAGCTAAATACACTACTTTCTCTCTGTAATATTTGCTTTTTCAGGTGATACCTCCCAGTGGGTTGCTGTTGTGATTGTGTTACAGGTGCTGCATTGTGTTACTGGCAATGCAAAACATTCTGGAGCCGAATGAAGACAACACGGTGGAAAGAGGCAGTGGAATCTGAACAGGTGGATTTCTGCCTATTCTAGTTTACTTACACCCAAAACGTTCACAGTCACGTGACAAAATTCAGAAACCAGTGAGGGCACGGTGGCCATTTGTTCTAATCAGCTTTCTGTTGTTCTCTGCCAGACAAAGAATTTGCATTTCTCTCGACATCTGCCCGTTGTCTCTGCAGTGACACACTGGTCCTAATTGCGCTTCCTCTCTCTGGCTAAATCCACCGTTATCTCCTGGGAATCCATGTCATCTCCAGAAGTCAGCGCCCATCAGCCAGATGTTGAGTAGTTAGCATTACTGCTCTGCAAACGTCACTGTGCAGCAGAGCACTGGAACAGCTGGATAATTTTATTTATTTATTTATTTTTTTAAAAAAAAGGTTTGCAGAGGACAGTACATTGCTGACCACCCTGCTGGCACATCGGCTGCCTGTGCACGCAGAATTCAGTCCACAAAACAGACAACTGGTTGGTGTAATCTGATGTTACCATCGAAACAAAGCTGCTGGTTGTATGGTCTGTGGACCTCGACTGGTCCAGAGACAAAATCTTGCACTATTGAGGTCAGAGTGCAACTATGTTAAAGAGCATGAGAGCAAAAAAGAGAGGGGAGTTACAAGCAAAGTGAACACAAAAAGGCTTAAAATGGTGAAAGGAGCTTAGATCAATCAGGACAGCTGAAAAAGGGATCACATTTGTACTAGAGATACTTATCTCTTGCTGCCAGAGTGCAGCTGAAACACAACAGCCTGCATGCAGCTCAGTGGCTTAACACACACCTGTACTGTGGCTCAGGCCCACCAGCAATCATATTAACCATATTTACGCAGTGTGCCAGTTCAGTGTGTCTGCTGCTGTATCCTTAGAAAGCTTTAGAATGAAAAACCCCCAGCAGTTACTTGATAAAAACAACAGATTGTGTGTGCCTATAGGAAGATAACAGGAAACCATACATAGGTTATACAGTGCCTTGCTGACGGTCATGGATGCGCATGGTATGTCAGCTCACAAGCAGGGAGCAGAGCTGCCTCTTTGCTGGATTGCCACAAAATCTCATAATAATCTCTGGTACTGCAAAAGGCATCTGTAACTTAAAATGGGATCTGCGGGATAAAGCATTCACCTTACGAGACCCATGCCAAGCACTAAAAATGCCTCTCCTGGTCGCACTGCGACCCAAAGTGAGCATAAAGTAACAACACCTTGTACCTCACACACGGAGTTAACAGCTGGCCGTCCTGATTCCTCACAACACACCATTTTCATTTCAATCTCTCTTTCTCTTTCTCTTGCTCTCTCTCTCTCTCTGTGTGTGTGTGTGTGTCTCTCTCTCTCTCTCTCTCTCTCTCTAGATTTTTGTGGCATGTCCCCTCCCGTCCACACCATCTCTGCTCCATTAGACTAATTGTGCTGTAATAATCTCCCACTGATGTGTGCTTCTAATATCTTGAATGGTCATGTTACCCTATTTTGATTACCCCATTTCCAAACCCCTGCTGCACTCTGTAATCCATTACCCTGGCTAAATGATAAAAAAAAAAAAGTGTAATTCAGATGAGTGGAAAAAACTGCAGTGGCACACTTTGGCATACAGCTGACTGATGAAAAATAAGATGACAGTGAGCATTAAGGTTAAATGCAAGGAAAATCTTTTGGTGGTGGACCTAACCAGAGTTCTGGTGTTCAATAAAATAGTGCAGCATGGCTGGGAAATTTGTTAACTGTGGTTGGCTTATTTTGTTGCACATACATGCAGACGATGCAAAGAGTTAATTAGTTTCTACATAACCCGTGTGATGACACCATGGACACACACACATGCACACACTGGGCCAACCAAAGAAAAAGGACTTATATCCAGCATATGTACGACATAATCACGTTTCCCTGCAAAAAAAGTAGACAACGCTTTTAAAAATGTCCATTTGCACAAGTTAAGCCATTTATCTGTTCAAGGTGGGTTACTGAGGCACATTTAGCTAATGATCTACCTGTTCTCCACAGGCTTACACTCCTGATTATCGTGCTGCTATCCTAATATGGCCACAGTAGTTACAGGAAGGTATGCACGGGGATTATTGTTTATACCTTTAACACATTTTATGGCTCATTCATTCCAGACAGTTTTTAAATTGTTAGTTTTAACGCATGCGCAGGCCAAATGAGCCTTTAATGTGTGATAGGATTACTGCAGCACTTCTTTGTAGGACACAACTATTTGCGATTAAAAAAAAAAAGGATTTCTGCACAGAAATTACCTAAAATCACTGTAGGGGTGGATTATCCAGAAGCCTGCAGACTTCACGCGTTCCCTTTCGTGTTCCACGGCCCTCTCACTGCCCAACATCCGCAGGGAGAACTTGTTGACTCCCGGCTGGAGCATCGCCCCAAACTGCCGGTGCATGAAGCCAGCCTGGTAGAGCCGCTCATCTTCGGGTATTATTTGCTCGGTGCCCTCCAACTTGATGAAAGTTGACTGGTCAAACAGTGACGGTTGCCCGACTATGCCGGTCAGCCCACCCGTTGCCCGCTGCAGGGCCCCGGGGCCGTGCTCACCGGGGAAACTCTCGTTGACTCCAGCATCAGCCTCGGGGATGAGGCGTCTCTGCTCCGCCAAATCTGACCCGGGGGGATGCCGTCCAGAGATGGAAGAGATGCTGCCCCTAAAAAAGCGGCAGTCCCCATTCAAGTTGGTCTTCACGGTAACGTCCCTCTCAAAGTCTTCGACCCCGGCCTCCCCGATGCTCTTGCAACTGCTCGCGGGAGACAGAGAGGACAAATGTTTGAGCCCGATACTTTTCCTTTTAGTGTCCTTGTCTCCGTTCTCCCCTTCGTCAGTCACAAAGGGCTTTTGCCCAATGTTTTGCGGCAAGCTGTACAGCCGTTTGCGCATGGAGGACTGGAATCTCTCCATTTGGAAGAAGCAGAAGAGGTTGCGCTCTAAGGACAGCCCGTGAAAGCGGGGGGATGAATCATGAATCTCACACACTCGGGGTGCTGCTGGAGGCAAAAACAGTGACGGGGGAGGTCCGCAGGACGGGTCGTATCTTATCTGACTCTTGGGACGTGCCGCTCTCCTCCGGTTCAAACATTGAGATGCGTCAACGAATACGCGGCGGCTGCGATCAGACGCTCATGTAAAAGCGCCAAACGACAAATGCATGTAAATCCAGGTAAGCTCGTTGAGTGCAGACGGGAGCGCATCAGGATGCAGCATGCTGAGCGTCGGACGTGCCGGAGTGGGAGAATGCTGCTGCTGCTGTTGCTGCTGAGCTCCTCAATGACAAAGCATGATCCCCACCTCCCCCGAAAGCCTATCTGAACCCTCTCACAGCGCAAGGTGAATACACACATGCACGCAGCTGCCCCTGGCTTTCACTGAGCGCTGACATCACTAATCCATAAGCCTAGCGCTTTCTAATAACGTGAATATTGATGGAGCTAATCTATCGGGTTGCCATAGGAGCCAGGATGGCACACGCGCTCACCCCGCCCAGGCAGGACAAACTGGAGAGGATGATTCAAGGATGCGATCTAGCATTGGAGTTGGTAGTTAAATAGTTGAGAGGATGTAATCTGAAGGTTTGATGTTTGTGTGATCGGGTCTCACACTGAACAAACAATTCTGATATTTGCCCAACCCGGTGAGCGATGTTGGGCACAAAACTGACACTTAAGTCTAATTAACACGAATTTACATGAGCTGCATCCTGTGTTTAGACATGCGTGGTGGTTTGTAATGCTCAGGATGCGCAAGTCTTGTGCCCATCTTGGTCATTTCTGGTATTTAACGTACGTCCTTGGCAGCTCATGCACAGCAGCAAGAATGTGCGTCTATATGATATGTATGACTCTACTGCATTGTCTGGGTTTTGCAGGTTCACCTGGCTGTGAAAAAAAAAAAATAGTGCACGTGGAAAAATCTTAGGAATGACACCTGTATTCCCTAAGCCTACCAACCCAAAATATTCCCTTACCTGCCCGGATTTCTCACCCAGGGGTAAAATATCTCAAATTGACCACCGGATAATGATGGTATTGAATTTTATTTTTCCCCATAAACACTGGCATGATCCCCACAGTATAAATAACGCTGAATGCTTCATTGAAAATCATCAGTTGGGGGTTAATTAAAACTAAAATAGTGCACGAAGCTGTTTGGTCACATATCACCTGTGTTTTTGGCAAATGCGTTGCACCAGTGTTTCAGTTTTATTAGCTCGACAAGACAGTTTTAGTCAAATGGAGAAGCGATGAAATACTTCAGCACTGGCCAACGTGGCAAATTAATTTGATGAAAGGTTGTTGACAGCTGGCTGCATTAAGGTTGTACGATTCAGTCCAAATGTCACTAAAGTGATTTAAACCATACAGCAATCTCATATGGCACACTGCCAACCAACAAGAAGGGCTGAACAGTTTGTTTCCCTTGAAATTTTTCCCCACAACACAGTGGTAAACTAATTAAAATCATCATTTGTGTGCCCCTTGTGCAACTAAGAGAACTCTTCTTCCACTTAATTCATTTATTTTAATTCCCTGCTATCAGTGACCACATATCATGGGGATATAAAGTAGCACACAGGGAAACAGGTTATTCTCTTTTATTTATTTGCTGCTTGTTAGTCTCCTAAAGGGATGCCAAGATAAGGGCTTAACACTTTTTTTCTTTTTTTTACACCACAATCATCAAGCTTAGTGATGTTTAGTAGGTAGTAAAGCCAAGTTGTCAGGGTTTTATTTCCAGCCTTTTCTGATACCTGCAAATGTAAACTTCACAGCCTGTAAACATCCCAGCTGCTGGGAATCAGGTCGGTGTGTCCTCACTGGGCTGCAAATCTGAATTTCCATGTAGTGTCATCCTTATTTGTACCCCTAGTGCACTGTATAGGTGGCTTGGGCTGATTTACACCACTCACCAGCCCCTTTGTTAGGTACATGTTTTCAACTGCTCATTAATGCAAATATCTGGCAGAAATTCAGTGTATTTAGGCATGAAGACATGATCAAGACGACCTGCTGAAGTTTAAACCGAGCACCAGAATGAGGAGGAAAGGTGATTTAGGTGACTTTGAACATGGTGGGGTTGTTGGTGCCAGACGGACTGTTTCAGAAACTGCTCATCCGCTGGGATTTTCCCACACAAGCATCTTCAGAGTTTACAGAGAATGGTCCAAAAGAGAGAAAATATCAACTGAGTGGCAGATCTCTAGGTGAAAATGATTTGTTGATAGCAGCGGTCAGAAGAGAATTGCTAGGCTACTGTGAGCTGATGGAGAACTAACTCAAATAACCACCCAAGGTATGCAGAAAAGCATCTATGAGCATGCAACGTGTCCAATCTTGAAGCAGATGGTAAATGGACTGGTTCTTGCATAGCACTTTTCTACTCTACTTGAGCACTCAGAGCGCTTTATATCCCATGCCTCATTCATACTTTTTCTACACCTAAGTACTTTCTATCTAATATTCACATGCATTCATACTCCGATGAACATATCAAAGAGCAACTTGGGGTTCAGTATCTTGCCAAGGTGTACTTAGGCATGTAAACTGGAGACTGGGGCAGCCAGGGATCAAACCACCAACCTTCCCATTAGTAGACCTGCTCTACCTCCTGAGCGCCCCCACCAGATGGGCTACAGCAGCAGAAGACGATCAGCTGCTCTTCCTGTCAGCCAAGAACAGCTCTAAAACCAAAAAGGGGTCCAACCCGTTATCAGCAGGTATAATTAATGAAGTATCTGATATATATATATATATATATATATATATATATATATATATTTCCAGTGTTAAATTGACACTAGAAAGTGTCTATATGGGTCCACTCTTTTGAGTGTTAAATTAACACTTTTGACAGTGTTATATTTTTAACAGTAACCTAGTCAGTGTTAAAGATTAACAATGACTAGCACTGAGCAGTGCTGATTTTCTAATACTGGAAAATAACTAAAAATGCTAGTAATATTTCAGTGTTAGCAAATTAGCACTGCTCAGTGTTAGTCATTGTTAATCTTTAACACTGACTAGGTTACTGTTAAAAATATAACACTGTCAAAAGTGTTAATTTAACACTCAAAAGTGTTCATTTAACACTCAAAAGAGTGGACCTATATAGACGCTTTCTAGTGTCGACTTAACACTGGGGATTTT